>JAPMNQ010371550.1:0-14459 GCA_029874045.1 Chelon ramada
ATAAATCCAAAATATGAGTACATATTTGTGTCACTGTATTTCATGCTTCTTCACTCCCTCCCTCCCATCTGATGATTTCTTATACACTGTTGCCCATAAAGTTGGAATAATTTTGTTTTCAGACACATTCCTCTTTTTATTCCTATTTATATTAATCACACTGTCACAATCATTTCATAAGAAGAGGTAGAAAAGTATTTTATTGCAACTTTATGAGCAACAGTGTATTTTTCTTCTGACCCTTGTTCACCTAAGTTGGGAACTATGTTACAAAATTGTATATAAAGTAGTTTAAACAAACTCCACCTACAGCAGCAAAATGATGCTTTTGCATTGTTGCATTAGATTCAGCACTCGTTTTTCATATAATATATTAGGCATTTTGGAAATATTTTCTTATTTGTTGTCTTGCAGAGTCCTTCCTCCTCTTTATAATTTAAATATAAGATGACTGCAGTTAGCTTAGCACAAAGATTGAGCATGCATGCTCAAATGACTGCATGCATGCTCAGATTTTGGAGGTTGCCTACCAAGAAATACCCTGCAAACTGCCATAAAACTGCAGCATTTTGTATGGAAATACGACATGTTGATTTGAAATCTTGTCTCCTTTTTTGACAGAATTAGGCTCGCCGTTCCCCCGCTTTCAGCCTTTTAGTCTGTTAAACTAACCTAAGCTAAGCTAAGCTAAGCTAAACTAAGCTAGGATAAGCTAAGATAAAATAAGATAATTAGTTGCTGGTTGTAGCTTCAGATAAGAGAGTTGTTATCAAGAGAGTTGTTATCAAGAGAGTTGTTAACAATCTTATCAATCTTTCTGCAAGGAAGCAAAGAAGCAAATAAGCTTACTCTGGTATTTTTACTTAACTGAAGGCTCTGATTTTTTCCACTCGTAGACACAATGCTTCCCATTCTCATGATCTGAGCCGTGGTAATGTGGTGGGATTTGGAGCCCTATCAGCGAGGATAAACACTGTCTAGAAGATTTAACATTTCTCACCTTCGGACAAAATACCTGACACATTCTCGCGGTCCGTGATGCGACGGTGTACACTCACACCTGCCGACAGACGAGGCCACTTTGAGGCACTCACACATCAGCGGTGATCAAAGCCAGAGCCCCGGTGTTCTTCATCAACTCTCAGACTGATACCTGGATCCACTCCCTCCCCACTTTGTTCAGGGCTTGTACGTGCTGATACAGAGCTATGCCAGAGAATCCATAGTTTACTTTACGCTGCAGTCAATAGCAGCCAGTGAGAGATTGAATGCCTCTGACAGCTTTTTCTGTGTCATCAAGCAGTATGGTATTCATGTCTGCTTTTGTGGAGTCTTTGAAGTTCTCGTTCGAGACAAACGCCAACCTGCATACAATGAATCAGGCGGTAGTTGAAGAGTTGTGTGAGCCATCCCAGCCGGCTCTATATATAGCATGTAACTCTTAACAGCACCACTGGAATTGTATTATATATATTCAGTGGAAAGAGTTGAGCATGCCTTGAGCTGATGATTAAATTATTTATACACTGATTTGCTGTTATTTTTCTTCGCTCAGAAATGAAGGTAATAATTATCTTGGTCGTAGCCTTTCTTCCTTGAGCACAGAAAATCCTCGAGGGCAAGGGTTTAATGGTTTAATTACAATGGCGTGTGTTAAAGAGGATACCAAGCTCAGAGTATGGCTGATTTCCTGGCAAGGATATGCCGTCTGTTTTATTTTTTTTACATAGGGAACGGAGGAGATATGTAATTATAAGTCATGTGTGGGCCAACTTGCACTGTTTTGTACCTTTGTAAAAAAAAAAAAAGTAAGATCTATGACACTGACTTAAGCACAAGTGGAATTAGTGGCTTTCATCATGAGTGATTTTCAGATCTGAGCTGTCAGAAAGTGTTACAGTTGTATTATTTTACTTTCAGAGGTTATTAAGCTCACCATAATATCTAGTCGTTAATCGTCAGTATTACAAACTTACAGAGCTTTACATTAAAACAACAGTTAATATCTTGAAAGTATCGTGTTGCGAGTTGACTGAGAGGACTGACAACACTTTCATGTCTGTAGGTTAAATACGAAGTTATAGCTAGCAGCAAGTTTGCTAAATCCAGCATAAAGACCAGGAAGACGTGGAAACAGCTAGCCCGACTCAGTAATGTTATATTTTGCTTGTTCAAACCAACACATTTTAATTTTTTGTTGTGTTATTGTTGCTTCAATGCCAAGTTTACATGCTTTCGCATTACCTGACAACTCAAGAGCATTGTGTGGTTGCAGAGTTGATTGTGGGTGTGTGTTTAAAATACTTTCATTAACAACATACCACTATGTATTTATATATCAACTCCAAGTTTCGCCCTAGAGGCCTCTGCCCTAGGACCAGGCAGTATCTTATTAATTATAGGTATAAAAGCTGATGCCATACATAGAAGTGTGGCACATTCAGTGAATAGGCTGCTGGAGTATTACTATGATTAAAATGGGTGTGGCGTTGTAGTGCTTAATTTCTGTTGCGTCAAACTTGGTAGAGCTGCAGTTAAGAATTTGTTTATTGAGTCATTGTTATAGGGCTGTTCTTCACTGAACTTTTCTCTCACTCTTACCTTTTTCCAAAGTATCTGTAGCAACCAAGATTGATTGGGCTTGAAGGGTTAAATTACACTGAACAGTGGAATTTGGCAAACCTTTAATTGCTTTATTTTGTTAAGTCAAATATACAAGTGTATTAGGACAAATCCAAGCTTTCCTATCTTAAAAGCCATCATGAAGTAGTTTTTTATAAAACTCACCCGTTTAAATAAATTCTTAAGGTATGGCATAATTATGGGTGTGACTATTTTGAGTGACAGGTAGGTGCCTTCACTTGTTGCTGGTACTCTCGCTCAGTCTCGGCTCAAATCATGCTCAACTTTTTTGCCAATTTTTGAATCAGACCGGAGCTAGTTGGAGTCGGGCACTAGAGGGTGACACGAGAATCAATTGTCGCTCCCATCCCATCCCGAGCCCACAAAAATACTCCCGTCATATCCCGATCACGTGATCACCCCCAGAAAAATCCTGTCCTACAAAATCCTGAGAGAAAGACTCCCAAATCCCGTCCCGCTTCCTATGTTGTTGTCTAAAGTTATCAGACTCTGTTGCCCAACTTTCCCCCCTGTAGCATGTTTGGTTAATCGCGGTCAAATGACTGAGGTTGCCTCGGAAATTTAGGCTACACACACGCTGTACATGCGTCATTTTTTAATTTAATCTCCGGCTCCGTCCCGCTTCCTTTGATTATTTGCTCTATTCCGTCCCTATCACGTTGCCAACAGTGCAACGACTCCCGTACCGTGGGAATACCGTGACCTGCGGGAGTCCCGAAAAATTGCCACCCTCTATCGGGCACAGCCAAGATGGCGGCAGCCAGGCACCCCCATTGAGCTTCACAACCTCTTTTCAGGAAACATATAGGTGATATCATGGAGAGGTTGGTCCATCTTTATAAACAGTCAATGATTAATATAAGGAACAGGTAACAGCAATACACATATGATGTGTTTACAGGCAGATTTTGTTTCATTTGCAGAGCTAGCTGTTTCCCCCAGTCTTCATGCTAAACTACACTAACCTGCTACAAGCCTTAGCTTCATGTTCTGTAGACAGACATGAGTCGTATCAATCCTCTCATCTAAATTTCAGCAAACAAACTTAAAACATTTTATCAAACATTTCCACTAAAGCTTGCAGAACTGTTGTGCTAACAAATGTGAAAAATTGACATGGCAAAGGAAAAAGCAACTTTTTCCCAACAGGCCTCCAATATTTTGGAAACAGTTGTGAGCAGTGTAAGAGTATTCTTGACCAAATCAGTCCTGCTTTTATCTGCCTCCAAGCCTCAAAATCACAACAAAAACACAGAACAATCCGACATGCAGCCAGCGCAGCGCCTGTTAAGTTGTTTATTTTGTCTGCTGTCAGGAAGAAGAGAAAGTCGGAGAGAGGGAGAGAGAGAGAGGGAGAGAGCTGCAGATCCCACACATAAAAAAACAGATTTTTTATTCCAGCATATTGAAAAGACAAACAAGGAGTTACTTTGTTGGGGTAAAACAAGAGGCAAGTCTTAAGCAGTGAAGAAAGGGGCATGTTGGTTTAGCAGATAAGTGAACTGTGTCCTGCTGCCAAACCTAAACAAATTCCATTTCAGACAGCTCACCTCCATGGCTCGTCTTTATCTCCTCTTCTATCTCAACTGAAGGCTCTTGACATTTGGGGAAGGGTTAGGGTAAGATCTGAGCTCGCTGTAATTGGACTTCATTCAGCCTCACATTTTACCAAAATGAAAACAATCCAGTTGTAGCACTGTGCATAAAAATATTGCTTCCAGAGGCCTTCCTTGGTTTCTTATCTCTGTAACAGATCCCAGGCTTCTATACAGCAATTTATTAAAAAAGAGTTATTTCAGACCATGCAGCCCAATTAGAAAACAGACTCACGGCCTAAAACCCGCTGTACATACATCTGTTATCTTGCTTAGCAAATTTTCCGTCATTGCATAACTCATGCGAGTCAAATAATAAAAGAAAACACTAGTTTGTCTCTGGGTGAGGGAGAAAGTGTTGGCAACTTTGACATGTTGTTATAAACTACAGTAATTGAGGCCTGCGGTCCACAGGATCGACATCACACATAGACGGGCAGATTCATTTTTCACTAGGGTGCTCATGGAAATTTCGATGTGCTGAACAAAAAAATCACTTGACAAGGTTTGTTTACATTAATCCGAGTCTGTTGGGCAAATAAGAACTGACGTGGCACCTGAGCGAATTATCTGGGAAGAAAAAATAAGCATGAAGTGAAGTTTTCGGAGGAGAATGGTGACTGAAAAGCCCTGCAGTCGACTGGGCAGGAACGAAATAACGAAAGAAAGAAAGAAGAAAGAAAGAGGTGACCCTGTCAAGGCTGCTATCACTGGGTTCATTTCTCTTGATACCCTGTTTTGATTGGTTGAAGTATACGTGGCCTTCTTTTCTGCTGCAGATCTCTGATCACCAGAGGGTGGATCCACTGGGCTCATGGATGGACTTTGTCAAAAGACCTGTTGGAAACTTTCCTGGAAAGTGTCGCAAACGCAAACGACCCCTGGTAAACGCAGACAGTGTATCTCAAAAACTTTAAGAGAACCTTAAGTATCTCTACATCACATTTCGATTTTTTGTATGTGTTTTCCATCAGCCAGGTCCACCTGGTCCTCCAGGCCCTCCTGGCCCGCAGGGACCACCTGGCTCTCCTGGGGCTGAAGTGACCCAGGAAGTTCTTCTCCAGGAGTTCAAGGAGATGATTAAAGGTAAAAGCAAGTTGTTCTTGAAATGACCTCAAGATGCTTAATACAACAGATTTTTCTATTGAATCGTCTTTAGAGAATAGTTTAGTGGTCATTCTGCACTTTAATAACCTGGCTGAATTTCTGTCAGAGGCTACAGAGAGGAGAGCAGCAGCACTGGACAGACAAACCAGCCCCAGCCAGCTACCGACAGCCCTCCTCACCCTGGAGGGGATGACCTCCTACCGTCGAATAGAAGAGGCTTTCCACTGCAAGCTCAAGGGACCTGTAGTGGTCGACAAGAAGACTCTGGTGGAGCTCCAGAACTTTCAGACAGTACGTTTGTTTGAAACCAAGTAAATGTTTATGAATCGGTGAAGCTTCGCTCCCTGCTCGTGGCTGAAAAAGTAAAATTTGAGCTAATCCGCCTCTGCGTGGTTACATGCTTTGTTTCTCTGTCTTAACTGTGTTTGAAAGAGTGAGTGTTCAGTAATCATTGCTTAGTTTGCATGTGGGAGAATTATGAGCGGATCATCCCCTCTCTGGTAACTGGCACTGGCAAAGCATGCGGTGCCACTCTGAGACTCTGACTGCCTCTTTGGTCAAAAATATCTACTTTTTCAATTCTACACATCACTCTCTGGGCGGCATACAAAAGGCACTCTGTCTCTGACTTGGAATAAAGTGTGGAGAGGACAGAAATAGACACTGTTTGAAACAGCATGCTGTAGTGGAAGAACTATGCCCTGTTAGGACGGGCTGACAAGGCTGGAGGAGGGAGGATTAAGCTTTGCAAACTATTTAACATGCTAACAGAGGACGATGTTATGAAGACGTGTTTATGTGGCTTTGGAAATTTAGATTTGAATGTTTTTGCAGAGTCAGAAATAAAGAGGCACACAGCGAGGGGGGACATAAAGAGGCAGCAGGATAAAAATGAGGTCTAAGTCAAGGGGCCTTATTTATGAGCTTAGCATACACACAGTTTATGAATCTGATCCATCAGTTTCTTCTTGGAAATGTATACACAAGTTAACAAGATTTTCATTGTCTTTGCCTTTGTCTTTTGCTGTCAGGACTGTGCATAATTTTATTAAATAATGATTTAATGAAGGGTTCTCCAAGCGAGCAATCTGATGCAGTTTATTCAAAAGACATGTTTGTGTAACTGTTTAAAAACATCTGTGGACAATTCCTCTTATTTCATACTCAGATGTGAGGGATGCAATGCAGCTGTGCTACAGTGTCTGTCTCCCTTTTTGACACTCTGCTTCTTCTTATTCAAAAATCAAGATGTCTTGCAGTTGGTCATTGGTGCAAACAAACAAGTCTGAGCTGAATTAACATCTTAACAAAACTTGTCAGCTTCATTATAACTTTAGGGTTTGGTACCATTTTTTTGTGACCACAGAGAAAATACCAATGCATCGTCGCCATGAGATGTACACATATTAATTCAGATATTTTCATGTGTTTTCAGCCGCCCGCTAAAGGAGCGTTTCTTAGAGGGTCGGGAATGGACCAGTCCACTGGGAGGTTCACAGCTCCCATCGCTGGGATCTACCAGTTCTCTGCTAATGTCCACATTGGTAAATCACTTTTCTATATGCATCACACACATACCAAAACCTTAAAGATCCTCACTCCAATAATCAACCCACACATACGTTAACAGGTGTTATAATCCATAAACTTTCAGTCCTGGTTGATTTGGAAACACCAGCGGTTACTGACAGTAACACTAGTTACGGTTTAATTGTAATAAAACTATTACACATCACTGAATTCTTTTGGCAGCAGACACCAGCACGCCTTGAGCAGATACTTAGTGTGAAATACACCGGAACTATTTAAAGAGCACATCCATGCCATGAATGGCTATGATCTGATTTCAAGGGAGGAGTCGGCTACCTTGCAGAAAAGTTGGAGGTGCAGAAACTCTTCATCTAACAGCTCACTGTAGCTGCTTCTTCAGACTCCATTAGTCTCTGCAACCCTTAAAAACTGACCCAATGTTAAAAATGCGGGAAATTACTATTGTCTTCTTTTGCTTTGATCTGTATTTGCTGCAAGCTTAAATGCTAGTAATAAATACATTAAATCTAAAGTGACTGCTTCACAATAAATCGTCCTGCTGCATGTTTCAGTTTAATGCTTTTAATGTGAATTGGCAGTCGGAAAATGTTTGAGCTGCAGTAAATAGTGAGGCTGAAACAGAAGCCTGTAAATCCCTCACGGGTGTAAAGGGTAATTTGAGTCCTTATGTGCAGAAATGCTATACTTTAATTACTTTATTTATACGTGTCCTGTAAATTTTAGCCAGTTCAGTTCAAAAGGTGAATATATGTTTTGGTTAGCCGCTATACTTTATGTGACGCTGAACATTATGCCTGCTTGCAGATCACAACGAGGTGAAGAGGAGCAAGAGTCAGCTTAAGGCCAGGGATAACGTTCGGGTGTTGATCTGCATTGAATCACTCTGCCACAGATACACGTAGGTATTCTATAAGGTTATTTATCATGCTGGAGATGAGTCTCCTGCAAACTCATCCAAGTCATAAATAACCTACCTATCTGGCGCCTTTGTAACCATGTGGTTTGCATTTGTTATGGCATGCTGGTCAGCAGCAGACCCCACCGATCACCAGTAAGAGTTGCTAAAATCGATCATTAATCTGACCCTAATAACCACACTTTGCATTCTTGACATTCTTGACAGTTTATTTATTTTTCTTCCCTTTTAACAGAGATACTTTAGTGGGGTTTAATGCTGCCTTAACTTTCACCAGAATTTATGAGCTGTTAACGGTGTTGTCTGTTACACTTTGTATGGAACCAGTTTGGCATTTCCTGTGTAAAAACAGAGCAGGTTTTTAAAGGAAATGTCCTCTCATTTAGAGCCCTTGTCCCTGTCGCCTAACTAATCTTTATAGAGTCACCTTTGACACTTCAGGCAGAGCAGCACTGCAGTGAAATGCCCTTGTTTGGGATGTGGGAGACAGATAATGAAGTAACTGATGCAACATCAGCAACAACGGCTGTACAAATAATTAAAAAATATATACAAATCTAGAATGAGCTCTTTCCAGTGCTTCAAAATTTCTATTTACATAAAGTCAGTGAAAACAGTTGAAATGAACGGCTCCCTGAAGTCTTCTTCCCCCGCTCCACAGCCTCCCTCCTAGTGTGGTACAATGATAAATAAGATTATTATGAAAGGTAACCCAAAAGAGTTCTGGGCTTTTGGTCTTTCTGAGCCAAAACCCCGGCCAGTCTCGCCCTCCCACACATGAAAATGCAGAGAATGTGAAATGAGGCTCGTTGTGACGGCAGCTCGAAGTGAAGACAAACGTGATTGATTTGCCATAAAAATGTAGCATTTTCCACTTAACAGGAGCCAGTGGTCTTTCTCTGCGGTTATATCTGCTGGGATGTTACAAACCATCAATGCAGGCTCTGAGCTGAGAACGCTGAACTGTTTAAGGAACACTCTGACTGTTGGGAAGAGTTAAATGAGAAGATACCACTCATACACATTTATGCTGAATAGCTACAGGCAGCTGCTAGCTAACTTATCTTTGCATAAAGACTAAAAACGGGAGGAAACAGCTAGTCTACCTCTGTCCCTGTTAGCAGACTACACCAATCAGCACTCCCTATTCACACATTGTAACTTTGTACAAAAACCCCCAAAAAATACAATTTCATGTTTTTATCCATGGCTACTTAAAACACAAGAATAGAGAGTTTTTTTGTTTTTTTGTAGTTGTTGAATAAATAAAAATACAACATGTGAATTACTTTAGCTGCATATTTCCATCCTTTGTGTCTTAAGCTAAGTTAGCTAGCAGCTAATGGTGACCTCATGTTTACCATACAGATATGATAGTGGCATTAATCATCCAGCCATAATGCTATGTTCACACTAGTAGCGACGGGCTTCAATACATTTTAAATGGAAGCCGGCAATACGAGCTGACACTTGTCGCTACCTGTTGGGCAAGAAGCAAAACATGAAGGTTGACCTGGCTTCAACTTGCTTCACCCATTGATTGCTGTGCTATATTTACAGTCAATACCTGCTCCAAACCCCCCTGTCGTTGACGTGATGACTGCTTGAATGACATTGGCAACGCTGAATAAGTTTTTGGCGCTCATAGCGTGAATGCACCAGTCGTGAGAACATGCTAGGCAAATGTTGATGTCTAGAAGTCACTATGGCTAACAGTGTAACAAGCTAACGACTGGGTGACTCAATGTAGGAAATGCAAAGGTATATGTGATGAAATCATGAGGCCGCTGGGAATATCAGACAAATTATAAAATTATGAAGAAAACTCTATGCAACTAAATTACAATACATTAACTGACCATGCAGCTATGGCATTCAGAATGTCAGCAAACACGTCACAACTCGGGAACTCGGCCCTCACTGCAAATTTCCACTTACAAAGTCATGCATACCACAAGAGGGCACCGTACTGACGTTTATCATGAACACAGTAAACGTAACTCCATTTGACGGCAGCCAAGTCAAGTAAATTTCATGTCTAAAGCTCATTTAAAAACAGCAAAAGTTGACCAACAACTATTGCAAAGACTATAAAGTCACACAGTCAAAACAAACACACGGAAGAAGAAGAAATAATAAAAAAAATTAGTTGTGAAAAGCTGCTCTAATGCTAAATTAAACAGCCAGAACAAAGAAGTGTGTCTTAAGATGGGATTTAAAGACAGACAGCGTCTGAGTCAGCCGAACATGCAGTGGCTAGTTGCTGAATGCAGGCTAAAGTCGTAGCATAGGGACATAAACAATAAATACATAGTTTCATGTCAAGCAAAAATCCTCATTGATCCTTTCAACCAACGCTTGGCAAGGAAGCACACCAACTGTCTATCACTTTAATAAAAGGCTTTTTACACCTGATTGCCCTTCCAAACTCTAGAAGAATGCAGTATTGACAATGTTATGTTATTTTTAATTTCGTTGCAGTTCACTTGAGATGATTGTTGGATTAGAAAGTAACAGCAAGATATTCACCGTCAGTGTTCAAGGACTGCTGGAGCTACAGGTGAGCGCCATGATAAGAGACTCACATCTAAAATATAAAAATCTGTGCAGTCTTTGAACATTAAAGTTGTGTTTTTCTCTGCAGGCTGGGCAGTACACCTCCATATTTGTGGACAACGCAGCCGGCGCTTCCATAACAATACAGAACGGCTCAGATTTCATGGGCATGCTGCTTGGCGTATAGCCTCACACCTGAGCAGGGCATCCGCTCCACTATTTACTGCAGCCGTCCACTGCTGCCATTTGTATTTTGTGTCTTTCAAAGGACTGCTTCTGAGCACTGTCACACAGGACCGAACCACAGGAGAGGTTTGAAGTAGGTAAAGGAAGTAAGACTGACACTGACCTGACTGCTAGTCAGATGGTGAAAGGACAGCGTGAAGAACTCAAGGACTGAGTTTGTTTTTCACAGTGCACTGGCACTTCCCCCAGGAACTTGGATGCATGTTGCTTCACCAATAAAATAACCTGAAATAAAACAAGAAATATGTTTGTTACAGCATATTTTTCATGGTTGTTGAAGACCTTTGCAGTAATCCAAGCAACTTTTTTTTAAAGTTCTAGGGAACATGAAATAGTATCTTTGTGTGTTTAATGTATATTGACATGTCATTGTTTTTGTCTTGACTATATCGATTGTGTACACTCTCATGAACTATTATTTTATGGTTTAAAATTCACATTTATGTATGTTAAATGGTACATAGACTCTGTGAGTACACTGGACAGTTGAAAAATGCTCAACAGGCAGAATGTTCCATTTACATAATTACACAGTTTGTAATCTGTTGCCCCCAAATAAAATGTTATATCCCTTGCAAACCTTTATATTTAAAGTCTTAGAATTTTAATTTGTCCAGTACTCTAGTTTGTGACTAAATACCTCAGCCGTACTTTTCTTTTTATAGTTAACTAGCATGCTAATTCACATACAAAATACTTGGCATTCGAGTAGTAATGTCAGCGCTAAAGCTGAAATCATCTTAACTTTGAGGTGACATGACTGAGACAAAGACAAATTGGACTGTCTGATACAGTTGACGCAAATACAGAATTCCCCAAATGTTTATCACAAACGCCGTCCATAACTATGGTCAAATTAGCAAATGAACTGCTAACCATAGCGGGTTTGGAGCGTTGGGTAAACCCAGATGGAGTTGTCGGGATTTTCAAACAGAGAGCTGTGACGGCAAGCAGAGCTAGCTCTTGTTGATCCATAATGCCATAATGTACGGATATGATCGGTAAACTAAAACAAATATGGGTGAAGTGTCACTATTTCAGACTAGGCTAGCTCTGTCCATACACTAGCAAAATTTTCATGTTGTACTTATTTCACCCGGAAATATTTGAGGTGGGAAATGAAAAAAAAAAAAACAGAGCCTAGAATGTCTACCCGTGACCAGCTGTCCTACTACAGAGTAATGGATGAAGAGTGAAACACTCTATGTGGATGGGCTCTCGTCCTGAGAACACTGTTGCTAGGCAACTTTTGGTGTCTATAGGCCATCAAGATAATGACCGACTAGCTTAAAGTAAGAAATGTAAAGTCAACAATAAGGATGAGGCCATATGGCCGGACATATCAACATTTTCAGAGATAAAATTAAAGAGAAATCTTTATATGACTAAATTACAATAAATTAAAATTCACCTCCACCTTTACTGAAAACTTCAGACCTATGAAACTACAGAAACTTTCCATACAGAAGGTTGTAAATATCTCAAGGGTTGTCTTTCATATAGACTCTTGTCGTGAATGCGATAAACACAGCTCCATTTGAAAGCTCCATTACTGTTGTCGTGGTAACTGTGTTAGCCTGCCGATGTTAGCATGTAGCTCAAAGCATCACTTTGCCTACATAGCCAGTACTAGCATGGTTGTAGGCTCTTTTATGCGTTTAATTAGTCAAGCTGTTACAACATGTGACTTTCAGATGATTATTTTTGTCTTCTGGATATTTGGCTAAATTATCTTATTATCTTATAATATATGAGAACACTTCCTGGTTATCTTGTTTGAAGAGAAAGCAGATGTCTGACCTCTGGTTCTTTGCCATTTTTACATAATTCTGTTTATGTTTTTATCTAAAAAATATCTTAAGCACTAGATATCAATGGTCCTATGTTATTATGCTGTAATCTTGAGCATGTCTATCCGACAATGTGACTCCAAAGTGACGCAACACTTTTATTAGGTTCAGACAAATCCTCATTCACATTGTTTTGAAAGACTTTTTTCTTTTTCGGTATCTTCTTGCCATAATAGATCGTGGCAATTTATGAAACAACAGATATCATTGGAAAGCATTGATGTTTGAGATGTAACCACAGTTTATTGCAGAATCTGTGAATCCTGTGTTGATTTACACTTTGATGGCAGTTGAAAACACAGATTAAAATTATATCTATACTATATTTTTTAGCATATTACTGTATGCTGTAATTTGAAATAAAACATGTCCCTATTTGGTCTTCGCATGTAATAATGCAGCATTTCTTTTCTTTCTTCATCTCCTCCTTATTCTTGAAAGCATCAAGCTTTTCATTTCTATGTGGCTTCATTAGAATTGTAAAATACCCCAAATATCTCAAATACTTTAGTTGGCAGGCTGCCAAGTAAGTATGACTGCAGTTCCTTACCTGTAAAGTATTTCCAGAGCATCTCGGACCATGTGTCCATACAACTAAATCCAGTGATTGTTTCATCCAGGCTTTTTCATGTATTTTATATTCCTCAAATTTCCAATTTGATTAAAACAGAATAGCTATTGTCCCTCACAGCACATTGCAGTCCTGATAAATCAGTGCTACTCTTGTGCTATTATTAAAAAATATAATATCAGTATATTGTTTCTTGGGTGGTCTCACAATGAATGCTTGTCCAGCCAGTAAAATGAGCTTGTTTGCATCATTGCATGAATGCCCTATAATAGAGCCTACTCATGGAAGCATTGCTGAAATGCCAAGTGTCACATACTGTACCCAAAGACCAACCACAAGAACGTCGCACCCACGTGCTATTTCAGCCTCTTACTGTAGCACACATTTCAGACAGGAACTTGCTGAAAAGCACACCCGAAATTTGAAAAACAAACATCTTTATTTATACGTGAACTGGCAAACATTTTTAGGTACCACTTATTATGTGTTTTTATTTCCCCACAGTGTAATTTTCGACCAGTCAAGAGAAATAAAAATGAAAATAAAGATGTTGAAAATAGCACAGCCACAATTTATAGTGTATTAGGTGAGTGGGATTTCTCTTCACTTTCCATTTTTTCATAGGCTGCAGTCTTTCAGCGTGTTTAACTGTGCGGGGATGACAGATGATATAATATTTGCCTTTTCATTGCTCAAGGAATAGGAGAATGGCACACACTTGTGAGTTTTGATTGTCTTATGTTTTTCTTTTTTTTTTCAAAATGTGTTTAATGACAGCTATGTGAGCATGCCGTAACGCATTCGCTGCCCTGCAGTGGAACGTGGAGCCTGCCAAAGTGGTTGCGAAACCGCCCTGCGCCACGACTCTGACAGGAATTTCCCATCGCCCCATTATCAGCATCAGACAAGCTGAGTGATTGCAATTACATCTGCCCAAATGCTAAGAGCAACTGCTTTTTCTCTTTTCCTTCGGAGAAGTGAGGTATTATGAAAGGCCCCATTGTGACTCTCTGAGGTTCCTGTCTGCCCTGTAAACCAAAATAGTTGGGCTGTGTAGATTTAATGAGGCCTTAATTATGAGATTCCTCTACCTTAGTGACTGACTCATTGGGTGATGGCTATAAGCTCTGAGGACAGCTTCCTTAAGACAAAAGGAGACCAGGGTCCTTATTTATCTGGAAGGAACATCTGAAGGACCAACCCAATAGTCCAAAAGTCTTTGTCAATGCTGCCTTCTAGTGGGGTCATCTTTACAAGAAAACAAACACCCCTGTCTCATAACATTCGCAACCCCATAAGTGGACATTTTCAACAAGGTCCGAGTTCTCAAGTTGTAATATGTTTGTTGACGTATTCAGAAATGGTGGAGGTGGATGCTAATCTAATTTATTGTAATTTAGTCATTTGAAGTTTTTCATTTTTTT
>JAPMNQ010371552.1:0-18307 GCA_029874045.1 Chelon ramada
TGCCGGCTCTAAAACAAATGTATTTTTCGTCATTAGATGATTTGACAATTATGTACTACGCTGCTGGAATACCAAACATAGGGAATAATGTCATAATGGTTAACAGTTATTTTCTTATGCTACAAAATATTTATTTACACTAGTAATTTTAATTGAAATACCTGACAAAATAAGGTTAGTTTTAAATAGAGACTGGTTAAGGAACCCACAAAATATTCCATCTCAACATAAATTCTATAGTGTGATAAAATAATATTTCACAAAAGTCTGCATTTATAAAACTGAGCCAAATTTATAAAACTGAGCCAAAATTCCAAGATGCGCAATGAAGGGTCACAGTTATGCCACTTCACTTCAAATTCATTTAAGTTTCACATTGGCATAAGTTCCAGTGGCACAAGTGGTTTTAGTCCCCTTCCAAACGGGCTATTACAGTATCTGTACCTTTAAATACAAATGAGCTGCTGTTGCTCACGCCCCTTTCACGGAGATAGCTCTGTCTTTTCTGTCGTTGCCATGGATACCCCGATAAAAACAAAGCNTGCTCACGCCCCTTTCACGAAGATAGCTCTGTCTTTTCTGTCGTTGCCATGGATACCCCGATAAAAACAAAGCAGGAAGAAAAAAAAAAAACGCAGGAATTCAACAGTGCACATACGAAGCAACCGGGGGTGGTGGTTATCCTCTGGTGACGTCTAAAGGCGCTCTATGTGATTGATGGAGAAGGGTTAGAATCGAGGGGGTGGCGTTTCCTCATATTTAATGGTTCGCGAAACCACCAGGGCATTATTTTCAAAAACAGTGAAAAATGTGTTTATATATTAACAGCCGATTAGGACAAATTTTCCATCACAAAGAAATGATTCCAAAAACATTAGAGGCAATTTTAGTCCAGTTTAACAGCTTTTTGTGACAACACAAAACAGCCTTCTAAAAACAAAGCACATCAATTTAATTTTAATAGTTACTGTACACTGCTGTGTTTGAGGGTGCATCTCTATATGCACACTGTGTGTCCGTGTATACGCTAATGTGTGTGTGTGTGTGCATGTGTGTGTGTGTCTCTGGGACTGTGAAATTGATTGTGGCTGGACAGGAGGCAGGCAGGCAGGCGTGTGGTGATGCCCAAGGGGCAGGACAGTGCTGACTGGGCAATAATTCACCTGCACTAGAAACACATGCGGACACACACACACACATACACACACATAAGAACATCTAAACTTTGTCACTTGCACCCTGACCATTAAGATTTACTCAAGTCACCCGGGCCATTGATCTGAAGTAGGAGCAGAAAGAAAAGGAGGAGACAGAGACGCCTTAAGAGAAAAATAGAAAGGCAGAGACAGTAAGGCGTTGACATAAAGATTAACCTTGAAGCAATGGTGTGAATGTGAGAAGGAGAGGGTGAAGTCCCCTACGGTTTTATATCTCTATTTGTACCTCGACAGGAAAATATTTAATGTCCAACATTAAAGAACACAGTCAGTCCAAATATCAAGTTTATTTTGACTCACAAGATAATGTGACAGTGACGCATGCCGGAAGCACCTAAAGGCACACATACCAACAAATTAAGAGGGTAACATACGAGAAGCAGGCGGCCTAAAAACTTAAAAAGACAATTTACAGGTATGACTCCAGACAAGCCCCGTTTGAGAAGGACAGACAAAGAATAAAAAAAGATGATGGGAAATAATGAATAACTCACGTCTCTTACGAGCCTTCGAAGAGACAAAGCCTGCTCATTACCTTTAAATTAGATATGCAGGAAGCGTCTTACATCACTTACCTGCGCACCTTTCAGACACTGCACACAGGGGTGTCACGTTGTATGTGTCTAAGCGCCGGTTCTTTTAACTAACGCAATTCTTCGAGGCCGTCGTGGCACAGTCTATCAATTTGGGATCTTTTGATTCAGCTTCCCAGAAATGTCCAATTGTGTTGCTAACAGCAATTTAGTCTGTAATGAAATAAGAACTGAAAAGCTGCAAATTATGCGCAGTTTAACGTTCTTAGCAAGTGTAACGGCAGACGTGTTGCGGCCACTATATGTACATAGGTGAAAACCGATGCGCATCTTCAGGATTCAAGTCTACTTCTAAGCAGTTCAAGCAGTTGTTAAGTATTAGGCTCCGAGTCCCACCAAAACACAGGTGACCTACTGTATTCTCAACAGTGTAGACGCACACACAGAGCTCTCACTGCTACGTTCTTAAAGGAGCTGCCAAATCTATTACAAGGGAGAGACAAACCACATACATAATTCTGAATATAGCTCTCTGGAAACATTCTGTAACACCATAGATTGTGGCTGCACGACACACATCCCGCCCCTCCCTTCAAAAGCCGCCTATTTTACAACAGCCGAACCTGGAATCATATCAAGCAGATGGTGTTGTTGCACTGACGCAAGCGCAGGGTTAAGGTTCACATCAGTTTCAATTGTATGGTGGCAGGAGCGCATGCAGACAGGCCAGAAGTACGTGTAAGAATTCATCATGTTTTTCTTGACTTATTGTATCCATAACGTCAATTTGCACGCCATATGTTCATGTGCATGTGTGAGACATCGGTCAAGAAATCTCGGTTGTACCATAAATAAAGTTGCTGTCATGAAACCTGAAAAAAGCAGTTTAAACCTTATTTTCCAGCAAATTCTCCAAACTTTTCATTATCAGATGTGACAGGTGATTCTATAGATGCAATTTCTGTGTCCCAGTGGCTCCCTTCCCTTCCATTCATTTAGATAGAGGCTTGGCTTTGATGCTGCACATGTCATGAGTCCGCAAACAACTGGGCACGGCGGAAGGAGCAGGTTACTTCACTGAAAAATTGTATATTGCATAAGCATTTTTGATGAACAATAGCAGTAAGCCCACACAAAGCATTTGCTGTGTCAACTCCATGCACTGCAATCAGTCCGATCATCAGTGAGTCACATCATTCAGCAGTAGTAGTCACCTTGAAACAGACTAGGTAATGGACGGTGATTTGAACATGTCTAAAGTAAAAAACGAATAACCATATGTACATGGGGATGGGGTGACAAATTTGCTATTATTCAATTCGTAATATAACACAATGCCTCCTCAATCAATTCAAGGAGCCATAGAAGAAGAACAACAAGCACCAAGAGGTGTATGTTCCAGAATGTGAAGCTGCAAAGGGCTGGCTGGAGTAGAATATAAATTCATTCTCTGGTCTTATCACTATAAAACAGGTCATATGGACTAATCATAGTGACAACAACACATACGACAAAAGCCGTACAAATAAGGAGCAGCTTCTCCAGAAAATCCCATCATCTGATACGCAACCTGAACACAAAACTTACCTCTGCTGCCAGATTATAGAAATAAACCTCTCCTCCTGGTACGCTCCGTTCTTGGCATCAAAATACCACACAGATGAGAAAAGCAAATGTCAATGCCGGGGGAAAGGAGCACCGCTTGTGCTGGTCACTGCATCATCTAGAAACCAGAGCCCTGTGTATTTTGTGTGTCTTTGTGGTCTAAAACTGATGAATCATATGAATAGGCTCATAATGGGTTCAAAACTTTTGAGTCCCTACATAAAACGCACAAACTGACACAGGCAGGCGGAGGAGAAATGTCAAAAGAGAGCTCAAGTAAACAAACCCTGCTTAGTTTATCACCTCCACACATCTAGTCGATCACTGCATGAAATGCTTGTCATACTGTCGGTCTCTGAAAGCTAGAGGAAAAAATGTCTTAAAACATCCCACGCCTGTTTTGCTGTCAGGAATGTGTAGGGTTAGGGCAACATTTTTCTACTGACTGAATGAGTGATATGTTTGTTAAATAATTAGTAATACGCTCACTGAAATTGTAGCTCTTCCAGAAAAATATCCAACCATCCACCCCAACCACCTCCCGACCCTGATGCAGTCCAAAAATATATCATTTTACGGTGAGAGAAACGCTTTTGAACATAACCCAGCCTGGGATTTTGCTGCTGCTAAATGTAATAGGCAAAAACTATTAAGTTGCATAGAAGTGTAATTTCCAGGAGACAAGGCTCCCCAGCACTATTTCAATGTCACACTGTTCCCCGTTTATAGAAGTGTGTCCTTCATGTAATACTTTCAAGGAGGGCAAAATGTGTTTCTATCACTTTTTGGCCATGAAATGCTTATTTGCATTTTAGGACATTGTGCTCGTTTCACAAAACCTCAGGAGACCAGGCTGTAAAGCAAAGTGACAGATTGTCCTTTTCTGCCTCATGGATTGCTTTGGCAAAGCTGGGCTTCTAGACAAGAAGTGCTCAGAGCAATAATAATTACACTGCACAGAAGTATTGATAGTTATTTATGACGCAGGTCTCACATTAAACAGTCTCAAGGATTAGGCGCAAATGTATCCAGACTAAATGGTGTAATACAGTGTTTCTGCTATACTGCCGTTTCACAGACTTACTTCAACCCATAATTCATGTGGAGGGAGGGTTTGTGAGTGCAGCTGCTTGTTAAGCACTTGAGCTCTTTATAAATGTCACATGCATCCTGCTTTAATGAACAACGGGGGTTAAATCCAGAGCACCTGGACGTGAACGCACACAACAAACACGGAAATGCTCTCATGTACCAGATAGATGCACGCAATCCATCAATATCCTCCGATACGACAATGGGAGAAATGTGTGGAAAAAGAAAAGAGCAGTGTGTGATTTTGTGCAACTCCTTGCTGGAGCTTTGAGGGAGGAAAAGACTCAACAAGTGCTCTATTGTCGCTTTTGTTTGTTCCCAGGAAGGCTTAACAAGAGAGTCTGATACCCGCTTATTGTTCTCTCCAAACGCCACACAGCATGAGGAACTTCAAAGCATTTAGCTCCTGACACAGCCACGCTACAGCATGCACACCCACACACATACTCCAAAGGCGCCCTACGCATCAACAAAAGAAACTGCCTACATGTTAGAATTCACCATCAACAAAAGCAGCAGACTTGGTGTGTACAGATCCAACTAATGAATCAATACGCTAAGTGAACACTGGTTACCCCAATAAAGGCCAGGGAAAGAGTTTTAATTTGACACTGCTGACACATATCTTAAATAAGGAAAACAATACGTTCCTCTCACAAACGCACATTATGAGAGAGAACAAGGCACTGAGTTAATTAGGAAGATTAAAACTCTGGAGGCCTTGGCCACACCCTGCGAATACTGACACATCATCCGCAGTAACAACCCCACAAAGGACAGGAAACACAAGAATAAGGCGGAGGAAGAGCAAGAAAGGGAAATATGACGAGACGAGGTAATAAAGGAGAGAATCCAAGGATACAAGACGCCGGCGAACCTGAGAGAGGAGTCAAAAGAGACAAATAGGCCAGGAGTGGATGCAGATGAGATGCAAAGAAGCATGGCATCAGAGAAGGCAATGCAACGGAGAGACAAAGGCATCAAAGGATGAATAATGGTAAATTTATTCCTGTCCTCCATCCAGTCCATCTTACTTCTTATCCATTCTCCCAGAGTGCAAACAGCACTCCATCAACATGAAATGAGATTTTTTGCATTTTCCCCAGTCACGTAAAACAGATATATTGTTATAGCTTTGTCAATAGCAAAAGCTATTCAGATCAAACAAAACCATGGCTCGATTCATCCTTCTCTTTCTGCCGCACACTCTTACTAGTTGTTTCACAGCTAACACAGATGTCTCGTTCCCTCTTTCCCTGTAACAGTTTGTCTTTGTTCAGCTTTGTGTTGACTGGTGTTGATGTTAATTATTTATTTAACAGAAGCCTTTCTTTGACTATAACCAGCTTAAAAAGATGTCCATTATGCAGCCCTCCCAACCAGATGTGAGGACACAATACAGAAGCTTCATACACCTACGGAGAAGAAAGGACAGCATTTTTAGTGCATTCTCACCCTGAAAAATATCTCTCCATAGTTCTTACACAAAACATGGTGTCCACCTTTTTCCTTTCAGATCCAGACATCATGTGTGGCAGGAATCTTTGTGCATCGATGAGCTTCGCACTATTCTGAGCTCAGGCGTTATTCTTCTCATTAACGGCACAATGACGTGTCAATTGTGGTTTTGTGTCACAGTGGCGCTTGTCAAACCAGCTCCGCAAATGCAACTATTACAATGATAAAAGAGCTTGGTTTGAAATCCTGCCTCTACTGTTTCTCATCTGTTCTTTATAGTGCGCTGCATCGTACTCATCATTCTTCCTGTCGAATAAAGTGTCGCAAGACAGAATATATTGTCCCAGTCTCCTTCCAAAACTAAGATCTGCACATGGCAGGATGGATAAAAATAAAAAAAAAGCGAGAGCGAAAGAACAAAGGGGAAATAGCAAGAGCGACAAATAAGCCAAAGAACAAAGTGTGTGTGACAATTACAAATAATGAGAGGAAGACAAAGAGAGAAGAAAGGCTGCTTAAATTCATATCAAAATGATAAAGATAAATTTTACCAAATGTTTACATCCTTTATCTGAAACTATAAATGTAGCATATTGCTGGCCTGTCTGCATGTGTTATATTGTGTATCTGTCATATACAGTGTGTTACTTAAAGGAACTCATAAGTAAACTTATCGGATGTGTATAATATCAAACATATCTGATCTGGATAACGAATGAAACTGAAACTCTAACAATGAAATAATAATTAATAATCATTATACAGTAAAATGAAATGGCATATAGTGAGTTAGTTATAGATTTTTTTTTAAACATATTATGACAAATTTGCGAAGGTTAGCATTTTCTGAAGATTGACCATTAATTGGCTTGGCCCCATGCAGAAGTGTCATTGGACAAAACATTGAACAGTCGTTCTCAATTCTGGTTATTCACAAATAGTGATGTGTGTGTGTGTGTGAACTGGAGAATGAGAAATACTTCAAATTGCTTTATGGAACTGCTTAAGTATAAAAGGTGCTATGCATCTGCATTTATCATGTGTTACCATGCATATATTAGTACATTTTTATATGTGAAGTAGAGCTGTCAAAATGAACGTGTCCCCAATGCATTAACCAATACTTCTTTAACGCCACAAATTTTTTTTTAAACGTGCAATTAATGTACGAACATTCTGTTAATATGCCCTTGGGTCAAACTTTGGTTTGGGAAATCAGAGGACGCAACAATAAGTTGTCTCAAGTGCGGTCACAGTAAATACTTTTACCCTGCGGAGGGTAGCAATACACGGTGTAGGTTAAAACTGCCAATAACAGAAGAAGAAGAAATGGACCGGCAACTTTAGCTTCAAACCCCAAACAGTATCATGTGATTAATCGCGTTTAAATATTTCAATCTGTTGATAGCCATAATATAAGAGCATATGTCTTCATAACAGAGACATGTTTAAATAGTTAATTTAAACACACAACAAAAACATAACATGCATAATGTTTACTTGATTTATGGTTAATTAAGCAAATACTGTAATGTGTTTACTTGAGTCAGTGTTTAGGGGACCACTTTAATGAACAAATCGTAATATAAGACATATGTATAAGAGAAGCAATACACATAAAACATTTATTTATCCAATATGTGGACAGTAAAGTAGAAGCTTTTTGTCATACAGGACATGGTTATGAAAAAATGTCAAAATTGTAATATGTAAGAAAACTGTAGTGCAGTTACACGCAATGAGATTTGTTTATTCACACCAGAGCTTTGTTCCCACTCCCACAAAGAATCAATGTAGAGCTTATGCCATAGCCTACACAGATATGCTTGCGTGTCTGTTGTGTCGGCATCGTTCCACTAAAACGCTAGTCTTTGGAACTGAAGGGCTCATGCTGCCGCTGAAGTTAATACATGTTGTGCAAATCTTACTTTTGAAATCACTACAACGCAACAAATAGAGAAAACTTTAGATTAGATGGTGCATAGGAGGCAGAAAGTTATGAGGAAATAAATTTCAGATCAATTGCAGCTGTTGCTGTCTCCGTCGCTGCAAATTGTATTTCCGAAGAGGTGAGGGTACACAGGGTACAGAGCCATGCCGGAGAGCCGACAACAAGGCATAAAAAAAGCTTGATATATGTACAAACTGTTACCAGGTTCTAAGTACACTGAGGCTGCTAGATTAGCGTTACTCCTTTTCAAACTTGACCCCAGCATATTAAATTAACCATGAGCAGTTACGAGTTACATACACTCGTGGCTAAAAGAGGCTCAAAATAGAGATATGGATAAATACACAGCGAAGGGAAGGAGGTAGTAAGAGAGAGAAAGAGAGGGATTGAAGAAGGAGTGCAAGAGAGAGAGACCACCATGTTCCTATAGTAAATCAGGGATGACGGAGTGACCTTTGATAGCCCCAGACAGAAAAGGTTACATGAGCGGTGGAGAAAATGGGTCTATCTGTCACTTACCAGCTAGCTATAAATGATGTTGTGTGTGTGCGTGTGTGTTTTTGTTCGAGGTCAGATGAAGAAAACTAGGTGCATCTATTTTTCATCCAGAGAATATTAACAATAAATGGTTTTCTCTAAAAAAGAAAAATCACTTCATACGCTTTCCTTCGTATTTACTCAAGGATACCGAGACTATAATGCATAGTCGCCATATATGAAAAACATTTTTTTTTTAGCATGCAGTGTGAAATAAATATATGGTATATAAGTAGGTTGAAATGGCGAGATATACATCACTTTCAAATGACTAAATATTCACTTTGCTTCTGTGTCTCTCTAAATAATGGATCGCAAACGTGCTACAACCTTTAGCCAATTCATCAAAGTCATCGCTGCTTTTGCCGTTTAAACGTTCGGCTTCTCCCTGAGAGTGGCACACTGGGATCCACAAAGTGAATAATCTGACACATTTGCAACAGCAACACTTTTTATTTGTTTAGAATAAAAGACCAGCACATTGCAGTCCCAAGCTCCGTTAAGAGAATATGTAAGAAAGCAAATGCTCCTCAGCGTTGCTTGAGTACAACAAGCAAAACACATTACCACCTTTAAAGTAGCACCAAAAAAAAAAAAAAAAGGTTCAAATCCTGCTTTCACATAATTACTGTATATTCACATTCATCAGCACCTCCAAGGCAGATTAATAAGTAAATGCTTTGTTGAAGGGCATGATGCCGCTGGTCAACTAATTTATAGCGCAAGCCACGCCATTTATTCTTGCCCTTGATACTCCCCTTAAGCCCCATGTGCCCCTCTAGTGCCAAATGTGCTAAATTAAGCTCACTGTATTTTACAAACCTCAGCGACCCATGCTATCTAATAAACTACTAATGGAGGGAAACGTAGGCATCTCATTAGGCGGCTGCCAAAAGACTTACAAACACACACAAAAACACACACGACTGGAAGCAACTTTCCTCTGGCACCGAGCCGGACATTAATGATGTTCCAGCTGGTTTTAACAACTATTTATTTATTGAGGGAGTCATTTTGCAGAGCAGGGAGCCTAATGAAGGTGTTTGGGGAATTCTTATGTATTAATCAACCTGCATTTGTAGAGGAGAGGAGAGGAGAGGAGAGGAGGATTATTCATTCATATACACATACGTGCTTGCTCGCACACCCCACACATTTCTTGGGTAAACAGAGGAGAAGGGGCTATTTAAATAGTGACTTGGTGACAATGTGCTGTGATTGACAGGAGAAGGAGGGGGTTGATGGGAGGATCCTGTCAGCGCCTGATAACAGCTGTCTGCTCCGCTCACAAGAGAGACAGAGACAGAGAGTGAGAGACAGAGTAAGACAGACACATGCGCACCTAAACAGATGTGCACGTAACGCCGCACCCTCGCATGCATTTCCAATTTAAGCTGTCAGCTGCATCATTCATTTAGTTACGTAATGCATATGGAAAAACGGCAGATTACGGAGTCCATCATGTAAATTTCCATCGGCGTAAACAATCAATCGGAGCCCGGCGCTGCTCTGTAGCCCCGATGACAAACAGAGATGCAAAGTCACGCACGCACGCACGCACGCACACACACACACACACACACACACTTATTAAACATTCATCGGAGTGAGTTTAGGGTAATGAACGGGAGTCAACAATGAATTATGGATCATATTCTAATGGTTGACTCACCCCCTCTCATTACTGGCATGCTAATGTGATTGGGAAACAAATGATTATCAGCTTTATTAGAAAGGGAAAAAGAGAAGCAAAGCTCAAGGTGCCCAAGACACCTCCCTACCCTTTCACCTGAAGAGAGGGACGAAGTGGAATAAAGAGGAAAACTGAGATAAGCAAAAAGCAGCGATCATTTTATCACTTTGGAAATCAGCCGTGGTCCAAAATTAAGACTTTTATTCATTATTTGTGTCATTAACATGATTCTCACATGTCATTAAACAGAGCTTAGGATACAAGACAAGTGCAACAACACATTAGTTACTGTAACAACACACAGATCATTACTAATTAACATGTTTTGTATGCAGACTGGGTTTGTTCCAAGCCAGAAATCTCTGTGTTGAAAACGGCAACACATAATGAATTCCTCTCTGCAACACAAAATATGTTTACCAACAGTAATTCTGCTCCGATCTGCCCAGCCCTTAAGCTCCAAACTGATGTAATACATCGGAGTGCGTGCATATGCTCCTTCAGGCATTTATCACAGCCCTGGTCAAGGTGGAGACATCTCCTGCAATCCATCTCGCAGCTTATTGGCACCAAAAGACTCGCTTTTATGCGTTGCCAAGAGATTTATGAGCAACTAAAGGCGCAAATGTGTGTGTGTGTGTATGTGTGCGATTGATGCATACATTAGCAGCATATGCTCACCTCGCAGTCTGAAAGGGATCAAGTTGATGTGCATATTGACACCTCACCTCCCTCTCACTCTTTCCCATCCGCACGTCCCTTCTCCCCTCCCTCCCTCCATCCATCCATCCCTCAATCCATCACCTTCTGTTAAAAGCCTGTTAGGAAACCCAATACCTTTCATTAGCACAAAAAGATTAGCTTTTTAGCGGGTGTGTGGTGGTGGTGGTGGGGGTAAATAAAAAATAATCAAAGGATGCCCGCGCCAGACAGCCACTTAGCTTAACCTAGGCTGGGCATGTTCAAACGCAAGCACACAGTTATCAGCATGGCATTACACGCCTCACAACACCGATAGATCGAGGACTTTCAAACAGTCAAGCAAAGAGTTTCAACCAAAATAAGACATTCACCCTTAGAGAAATCCTTAACTACCGACTACTACAAAATGATTGCTAGCATGAAAGTAAAGCCGATTAAGTTATGACTGATCTTAATCTGTTCGCTTGCAAAATCGTTGTGTTCTTGATGATACACTCATTGAAATGTTAACTAGCTTATTTCAGATGGCATGAAATTGAGATGAAATGACATGAAAAACATAGCAAAGCCATTTCTTTAGAAGGAAATCATGTGGAACTTTAAATACTTGCAGATCTTTATATATTCTTTGCTAAAACACATGTACTTACAAGAAGGGACAGCTGCTTTTAAATACCCTATAAATAATGTTATATTATAATTGTCTAATACTTGAGATTCATTGATATACAAGGAATCAATCTGCCTAAAATAAAGACAACTGAATCATTTGCAGTACTTCAGAAATACTTAAGCTCAAAAACAAGTTTTCAAGGGATATTTGGGGCAAAATAAATGTTATTTCCCTGCTCTGCATATGTGGATTTTAAGATGGCCAGAGAACAACATTTGGAAAACAGTGGCTCTAAACATTGTGTCTTTTCACACTGCTGCTTATTTTACCCTCAGTTCTCTTGTGCTCTTTGTTCTTTCTCTCCTTCTGTATTCATTGTACGCCCCTTTCCCCGTGACTCCTCATTTGTCTCTTCTACCAAAGTGCATCATAAATTATTTACAATTATGAACACCTTTATTTTATCTTGGTGTTTGCAGAATTTTGGATTTAAATTATAGAAAAGTGTCTAAAACACGCACAAAAGCAAAATGTGTACAACACAAACACAATATTATATTACACATTAATACTATATTTTGACATTACTGATGATTATGCTAGGTTTTATTACAGGCTCAGATCACTGTAATACCTTTTTGAATGTAGGTACCAAACAGCATTTATGTGTATGCTAATTAGGCCTACATTTTATTTAATTTTTTTGAATGTGTTCAGGCCACTTTTTGTCTGTATTGAACAGCACATAATGCCAGTCCTATTCTGGGCCCATTGGGCAGCAGTCGCTCTTGTTCTCTCCCATTTCCATTAACTTCTGTCTTTTTGGGTCTCATATCGCACTGTATTTTCCACCCACGCCTTCCCCACACAGAAGCAATTATCAGGCGAGTTAGTTGGTTATCTCTGCATTGTTCAATACCTTTAGATGTCTAAATTAGACTTGTTTATAGGCAATTATTTTATTATTTTTATTATATACACATATTGGAAAAAACATAGCGGTCCGAAACTATACGACTTTAGCTGCTAAATGCTCCACTGTATGGATGTAATTTTATGGATGTAATAAAGTGAATTGACCAAACATTATTTTGAACGAAAAAAAAAAAAAAGAGGACATGCAATACTACTGAATCAGACAAGCAGAGTTTACAGCAAGGAGCAGCAAACCGGCTGAAACTAACTGTGGGTTTGGCACGAAAAACAGCACCTTCCATAGAATACATACCCCTACGACCGACTGTCAATATTTAATATTAATTACTATTGGATTGAATTTAGCGGGGGCTTCTCTCTCTTTCTTGTGCACCATCATCAGCCTTTCTGTCTACAAAGGTCCTCGTTTACCCAGTTCATGGTAGGTTAAACCAAAGGCATGTGGAGTTTTCTTGAAAACGTTTTCATCACTCACCCAAGTAGCTTCTTCAGTTCTGAATGACTGGTGGGGAGTTTACATTGGGAACATCTTGTCTGGTGCCCACTTCAAACTCACATGACTAGAGTCTGTTAACAACCAGATACTCGGTAGCTATTAGAATGAATTGGTTCTGATTTAGTGAAATGTCGTCAAGAAAACTTAACAAGTCCAGTTGCCTTTGTTTTATTTTATATCTGTGTATGAAGAGTGCATGTTTTTTGCTCAGTAACTGATTGAATTAAGTGGACTTCCCTCTTTGTTTATTCAGTCTCCTATAAGACTAACATAATGTATTCAATGCATAATGAAAGCTGACATCTACACCTTCAAAGACAATAGACAGTATGTCAATAAAAAACATGTTTTAAAGGGCCAATCCAATTCTACTGGAGGCAATACAGCTTACATTCACAACAAAGTACGAGGTACACACAGACACACACTCATTAAGCACATTTTAAATAATCTTAAAAGACTTGCGATCAGCAAAAGCAATACCAGTGTATTTCCCATGGGGCAAGATGGCAGTCCTATTAATCCATCAGACACCTTACAGCACACACACATAAATCCAAACACACAAAAGCAGAAATGGTTATTTAACCCATTGTTTCCCTGGAGACAGGGTCTTTAACAGTAACAAAGGTGCATCCAATCACTTACATGCTTTTTCCCTGGTGCCTCCTCCCTCCATACAACACAATCTGAGAAACAGGATTACAAGCACAAGCATACATACACACACACACACATGCCTTCACCTAATATCCATCAGCTTTTGGGACACGGGAAAATCTATATTTCATCTGAGGAGCTGGAGTGTTTGTGCACACGCTGAGTTTGTTTGTCATTAGGCCTAACCCCCGTGGCTCACCTAATCAGGTTGCCGTGTATGTGTGTGTTCCGAGTTTGTGAGGGTTTGAGAAAAGCGCGAATATGGCCACGTGCGCGCGCGTGCCTACAGTTGACAAGTGTACGGGCGCGAGACGCGTGGGAGACGGATCCGTGCAAACACACACTCGAGGCTGAATTAAAGTTATCGATTGGCCATGGCATGCTCCCACACCGAGATCAAAGCTTAACCCTGATCAATGACTAATCTGTTTGTTTGTTTGTGCGCGCGTGTGGTTTTATGCATCGTCCCAATTTCCATCTTTCTACGCAGATGCATTGATAATTCTCAGACTTCATGTGCTTTGTAACGAGGCTCCATCTTCATCATTAAGGTTTGATGCACGTAACAAGAGCAAAGGAGTACCCAAAAAGGTTCAAGAAAGGCAACTGATAGAGTTTTGCCACTCATCCGAGTAGCTTTTTCAGTTCGAAGAGACTGGACAGGACTTGTGGTCTACGTAGGAACATCTCTGGTTGTTAACAGACGCAAGTCAAGCAAGTTTCTGATAGGTTACACCATTAAGGATCAATTAGACTGCTGCAACCAACACTCTTCCTTTTTAATATGTGGTTCCAGTCCCGACATCCTGAAATAGACCTGGAGACAATTGCAATACTTTATTACTAGGCTGAGCTTGACATTTCTCATGATTGGATGAATCCAGTAGTTGCCTACACGAGAGGACCACAGACTTATCCTTGATGCCTGTCGACTCAATTCTGCCTTGTTTTGTGAATTTTCACATCAAAAAGAACAATAAAACGCATGGTATCTGTGTCCAAGGTTTCTGACTGATTAGAAAACCAGAGGCCTTTCATTTAAAAATCATTCATTTATAAACAGCATGAGGTGAAAAGTGAGGGCTTATCATGACTGGGGCATAGACGTATGTACCAGAAAACCACCAAAATTTGCTAAATCTGGGCCATTAGGACTCACCCTCTAGAGACCAAATTTTATGGCGATCCGTTCCATAGTTGAGATATTTTCGATCGAACCATCGATCAAACTGATGGACCAACCAGTTAACTGATTAAATCCACCAACCGAACTGTGATCACCAGTTTCCTGTTGTGGATAAAAGTGCGATTAGCAGATTTATCTAGTGAGCAGGAAGAATATCACGGAGCAGTAAAGTGCATTCACCGATCGAGCCTGTATTACATGAAGCGTCAGCCCTGCTGATGTGTCCTTGAACAAGATTTTCTTTGTGACTGAAAAAAAAAAATCCTTCTATAGTAGTTACCATCCAAGTGGCTCCTGCAGAAGACCACACACACTCCATTACAGGGGCTGAAGCCCTGTTTTCCCCCATTCATCCACCCCTGCCTGCGGCCTTAACTCATCACTCCGCTAACAATTACTCAGAGCGTTCCCAAAGCATTTCAGCGCAAAGCTGGGCACTTTCCATACAATAACAAAGGAAGAACAAGTGTCTTTGTGCTAATAAGGACATTGGACAGCACTGCAGTTAACCTACATGCAACATTAAACTAACTGCTGGCCACTGCAACAGTTTCAAATGAATGGCACCAAAATGACAGACAATCAGACCCTTTGCCCTATGATTTGATTCATCAGAGTGAAACCTCAGTCTATCATTTCCTCTCCGTCTACCTTCATTAGCACATCTTCACAAGTAAGGGCCGAGCACCGTGCTGGTAAATCAGACAAAGCATTTGATAAGGGGGATGGTGGTACAGCTAGTGTGACAGTGTGGCTAATTCCCCGCTTTGTTCTCTGACATATTTTAATGGAAACACAGAAACACTCTCCTCCTTTCACCTCATTTAACTAAACCACTGAGCGTGACAAATACATAGGGTACAGATGGTATAATCTAATCACATAAGTGTGTGTGGGGCTTCAAAACAAAGGTAAATGTCTCTGAGGTAGGACAACTGTGCTCAACAGTTTTAATTTTGAGGCCAAGGTAAAAGTAAATGAGACTGAAATTTTTATTCTCTTTCTTGCGGCACCTTTCTGACTCCCACTGCTCGTAAAACTCCACCACCAGAGACAGCCGCTGGACGTGTGTAATTTGTATTTGTTGAGAGGTTACCCAGGTGTATTTCATTCCTTCTTTATTGTTTTATGGTCCTAATATCTCTGAGGTGAGCAGATGATGATAAATCAATACAAACAATACTTTTTCTCGGTGTCAAAGACCAAGGGAGGACTCAGTGTGAGTCTGAGGCCGAATCCGTGCAAACATGGCCCTGCTGGTTTGTGTGTACTACTATCGAAATGAATACCAGAAGTAATGTGTTTACTATATGCTCGCAGTGGACTTAAGCCAAATCCAATTCCGCTACTGACGAGGAGCACACATAATACTCGTGTCCCCGGAGCTTGTATGGGTATTCATAAGCAACAAGAGGATGAGGCATGGGAGAAATTTGGAATTAGAGCATCCAGGGGAGTTTCTGTGGAGCCTTATGGAGAAACAGCCCCATCTGCAGGATTTAATGATGACTGGAGGCCATCATAACCCCCCCTCATTCAGTTAAGGCACCAAACTTGAAATTCCAGCAGATCTCTTTGTCTCAGCAAAACTTAATGAGCCTCCTGAGAGCGCGCCCAGGTGAACCTGCTGTAAGAGGAAACTACCTGTGTCTACCACAGCACAGAACAATGCTGTGTGTTTTTTTGTTTTTTTTTTTAAACAGAAAACACTGTATCTGCAGATTTTGGAGAGGGCACTGCTGTACTTTGCCAGTGAATTAAGGGTGTTCTCTTACACGGCGTTGACTTAGTGAACAATATCCTGGAAGTGGTCAGCATGGACTCAGCGTTTCCGAACGCAAGTTGCGTGGGTCCCCTCAAATGAAATGCACAAACAAGTGCACACGCACACACTTGATATACTCAGGAGAGCAAGCTCAGGACTTAAATACACAAACACACACATTCTGGGAGATTGGCCATGCTCTCTAACCCCTTCCTGTGTATATGGACCTGCCTCTCAAATATCACTGAGTCCAGACAGAGGAGAAAGACCTTTGCAGAACAAAGGAAAGGTCTGATAAGGAAGAGCTTGCTGGTGACACTCTGCCTTCCCTTCTAACTACAAAGAGACCAGCCGCCCCTGCTGGCTCGTCCGAACTGTCCCCCTCTCTTGACTCATTTCAGGTTTGAGAAAAACACCAAAGACACTGAAACTGGGGAAAAAAAGAAGGGACAGGAGAGGGTTTTTGAAGTGGGTCAGATTGGGGTGATGAAAGGGAAGACGAGGAAAGTTGCAGAGTTGAGTGGGGATGAAGAGAGAAAGAGGAATAGTAACAGAGGGTTAGACTGAGGAGCTCAGAGGGATTAAGCAAAGTAACCTTGACAAGAGCGGTCACATTTCAGCCAAAGTGACTCTTTTTAATGTGTCTGAGGTGTCAACAAGCTGCTTATGTTTTCACATATTTACTCCACCACAACAAAACAGAAAACTCTACAATATAACAGTATCTGAGAAATGCACATGATTATGGGGTTTGCTTGCTCCAACCCACATGGCTCTCCGTGGTGCCTTTGTGGTTGTGTGTGCCCAAAAGAGCTGGCAGCCATGCAGAGGTATGAGACAGATGTGTGTGTCGGTCATTACTGTAATCGCTCCATTTACTTCATCTACCCTGGGAGGGACGGCTGGTCAGCGCCATCTGGACACACAGTACGGCACGTACATGGCAATCGCCAGCCATGGTGGAGTTTCATGGGTAGTCAGCCAGCGACAGGAGGGAAGCCTTGAAACGATCTTCACGTGTGTGTGTGTGTGTGCGTGTCTGTGCCCGTGTCTCCGACTGTGTATGCACTGGCCATCTTTTTCCACTGGCTCAATTTCTCTCTTTCCCTGGTGACATTTTTCTCTCTGATTCCTATTCTCGCCTTTTTCCTCATCTCTCTCCTTTTTCATTCATTTCTCTGCCTCCCCTGAGTCCAGCTGCTTCTAAAATACACGAATCTGTCATTTCCCCAGGAGACGACAAGACAAAACGAAAAAAGGCCACAGTGAGTAGTACCAAGTGTGGGCTTGTTCTGCTGCCCAGTGCCTGAGGAGACGATGGTCATCGTTGTGTGTGTGTGTGTGTGTGTGTGTGTGGGTGGGTGTGTGACTGAAAGATACCGAGACATGGAATTCATCGACATGTAGTTTCCTCCTGAGTGAGGACAGGGAGAGGGCGATGAGGACAGAAGCAGATGAGTGGTCGAGGAGCAAGGCAGAGAGCGAGCCAGGCTGAAGCTCCGGACTCAAGAACGGCAGCCCGATTGTCAAGCAACACGTAGTCATGGCAACGACAAATGGAGAGAGTGAGGAAGAGGTGTACAAAAACAGAGGAGGAAAAAAAAAGAAACAAGGGAGATGCTTCAGGTTGGACCTACATTGCTTAGAGATTTAAAAAAAGGGGGGGTTAGCTGGTGCTTTGCTACGCTGCATTGGAGAAGAATATTACATCCACTTAAAGGTGATATTTCAGTTATAGTCAAGAGCTGGGAGTTTAAATATTGCCTGAGGACACGTTTTTTTCCATGCCCTCCTACTCCTCCTGTGTAGATTACTCGGCAATGCTCAGTAGTACGCTTGAATATTTATTACTAAGCCCATATC
>JAPMNQ010371564.1:0-13908 GCA_029874045.1 Chelon ramada
CCCTTCACATTGTACGTGTGGAAATGCTCTTACTTTCACTATTAAACATAGCCCTGAGTTCTACTGTTGTTTTTCTGCGATTTCATTTCAGCAAACGTTGAAAAATCCTGATTGATCGTAATCAGCGAGCACATTTCTTCCTGGAAGACGATGGTTCCCCACTATCCTTCCAGTATTTAATAATGCATTGGACAGTTCTTAACCCAATTTTAGTAGTTTCTTCAATCTCCTTAGATGTTTTTTTTTCTGCTTGATGCATGCCAATGATCTGACCCTTCTCAAACAGACTAACATCTTTTCCACAACCACAGGATGTGTCTTTCAACATGGTTGTTTGAGAAATGAGAAGCTATTCATTGCATCACTTGGGGTTAAATAACTTGTTGCCAGCTGAAAGATAATCACCTATGCAGTAATTATCCAATAGGAGACTATTTGCTTAGTTAAATCCAGGTGGCGACTTTTTTTTTGGCCAGGCAGTGTACATGTTCCTGTTTGCATATCTATTAACTCCATAATGTGCGTGAGGCTGTTCTGAGAACACAGCCCTGACAGTAACAGCACCATACTCGGATTTTTACACATTAACGACGCAGTAATCGCACACAAGACAATCTTTTGTGAACATTTTGGTCGTGCGGATTAGTAGCCAGTAACGTCACACTAAATTCAGTCATCTGCCAATTTGACACCAAATAAGTGAGGATGTGTGTGAACACAAGCTCCCAAACAGAGCTGCACTGTCAAGATGAGAAATGTCTTCAGTAAAATAATTGTGAGGTCATATTAAATGAAATGCTCCAAATACCCAGTTTGCTTTACTGTAGAGTGCACAGGGTCTATAAAAATCATTTTGAATACACCGGTGACTAGACAGAGTTGTCCCTTCTCACAGATGAGTCTAATTTGATAACATACTGGTCTTTAGTGCATCTTTACCTCATGTTACACCAAAATACAACAACTAAACTTAACTACTAGCGCCCCCTTGAAGGTAAACCAGTGTAATATACTGTATGAGTATCAGTGAGTGGTGTTAGAGATACTGAGCTCAAGATCATGTTGTTTGCAAAACATGAACATGACAGCCACATTTGTGAAAAATAGCAGAGGCTGGAATACATATATTCTTTAGCTTTGTGTTAATGGAAATAAGCTACACTTGTATGTGTGGAAAATAGTCGTTCATGAAATTATATTTGGTGGAGGACACTCATTGAGTTCCTTTAAACGCAAACTAAAGAGAAAGTTTAGTAAGGGAGATCTGCTCCCTCGCGTTGTTTCCCCTCCTCTGTGGTGAGTATGGGCTCTTCCTGCTACTCTACTTCCTCCTCACTTCCACTTTCTCATGCTGTCAGACTCACTTCATCCTGATTTTCTACATCACCACTCTTGTCCTATGATCTACTGTCCTGACTTATCTGAGGCATTCAGTCTCTGTGCTTTCCATTCATTGTCTGCTTTCAGACGTCTATCATGCAACCTTCCTCCTCCCCGTCTCCACCTCTCCCAGGTCGTCCGGGCAGTCTTCGTCAGAGGTCCAGCTGTCTTCATCTGCTTCTCCACCGTCGCCTGTGTCTTGACTCCAGGGGATCCTGTCCCTGTCTTCCGTCATCATCTGGGATTCAGCTCAGTGCTTTTATTCTAAAATTACTCTTATCTGCTTATTGTCTCCTCTGTTTCAGTGTCGCCTTGAAGCTGCACCGCAGGACTTCTACATACAAATCAACGTCCTTTCAGTTCAAGCCATTGGTGGCGATTAAACTAATCAGGGTCAGGTAAATATCCGAGTTTTAAATGTGTTGTCTGTGGTGATGTTAGTCCACTGGCACATCAGTAGCAATGTGTTTGATATCTATCAGCAGTGATTGGTCTATCATGTAGGTATACCTCATATACTGTGTTTGTGTAGACTAAGGTTCTGTCCTGCAGCTTTTAATTTGTTGCTTTAAATGCTGCAAGATTATTGTTATTGAGTAAGGTTGGTGGTAGGTCTTACAAACATGAATAACGTTTCAGTGGTTTTTCCTCAATGCACTTCTAACTCTCTTAAGATGTCAGAAAACCATTCCACTGATTTCAACAAATGAGAACATACCTGAATATGGGGAGAAATAATCCAGAGAGTGATTTGGTGTTCTTTCCTCAGCTTCGGTGGAGCGAGGGAAAAACACAGCAGAACACAAAAGCAACCTGATCACTTTATCACAGGTACGTTAAACACCAAGAAATAATGGAATGCAAAAATAAACATAGAAAACATTTTAATATTACTATTATGGTTTTTAAGCATATGTTTTTTTACCCTTGGTGTGCAAGTTATTGGATACTGTGATCTTCTCATAGCATGCATTTATGTAGCTGCTGTCATTTACAACTTAAAACTGATTTGAGATTATATAATATTGGTCATAATGTCATATAAAGCATCAGTCCATCTTCTAATCAGCAACTGTGGTGACAGTAGCCCACCTGCACGAAAACTCTTCAATTCTTCTATAACTCTTTGAGATCTATACCTTATCAGAAACTCCACTTATCCTTGCTGCTTGACCTCGTCTTGGTGAAAATTATTTTAAGAATACCCATGAACATCTGGTGTTTTCCGACATAAACAGTGTGTCCACACGGTGCCCTCACTTGGCCCGGAGAGGTAATTTATGTGCCTCTCATGACTGTTTTTATTGAGATGTTCTGAGTTCCGCGTTAACCTGATTACAGCGCCATATCTCCATAAGTGTTGTGAACACAGCCCCCACCAAACAAGCCTGCAGAATCTACCACTACCTGTTTTCTATGCAAGAAAAATAATTTTTTCCCGCTTTGGGAGTGGTCACTTAATGCATTCTGGCTTTAGGGGTCGACAAAGGTCGCTTTCAAATGTAACTCTCTCTATCTATCCACGCTGAATTGATTCCTCAACTGTCCTTTTTCCAGCTTTGTGTTGAACAATGATATTTTGCGTTTGGTACATCCCTAGGTGCATCTTAACAGGTTTATTTCAATACCAAAATAAAAGTAAATGAAAACACACACAATGGGGAAGGATTGGACCACATGGTCGACCAAATAAAAGAAAGCAACAAACAAAAGGTCTAACTGTCTTATCTACAAAAAGGTGTAATCAAAAATGCATGAGCATCAACCAATAATCCTAGTGTGTATGAACAAAAGTTACCAACGTGAGGAGGTGCAGAGGTGCAGAGGGTACCCATAGGCCCACGTCTGAATTACCACAAGGTAGGTAACAGAATCAAAGTAAGCAGCAGTCAAATTGATGGAAAGCAGTCAAGCCGCAGAGAGTGATCCTGGGTCCCTCTTCATGTAGGCCCATGGTACTGACTGGACAATGTGGGTCCAAACCAACCAATCAGCGGGCACTGCCAGACTTCCCAGGTGGAAACCAATTGTGAAATCAACACCTATAAAAACAAACAGGGGAGGAGGAGAGAGAGAAAAAAATACACAGAAAAATACGCTGCCCCCTGCCTGGCACGCAACACATTCTAAAAAAAGTAAATAATTCATAAGTCCCATTAAATGTTTTATTGTGAATTCTGAAATTATTTTTAATTCAACCCGGAATGAGCAATAAACAGCTGTTTAGTGGGAAATACCGTTCTGATCCTAAACACATGACCTTAAGTTCCAGAGACATCGGAACTTATAAAGAAGCCATTTTCCCTAATGGGATAAAAATAAAAAAATAAACTCATAATATGGACACACGCAATAAAATGAGTACTAGATAGGTTTGTACTTGTTAAATAAGGACATCAGACCAGATTCAAATGAATTTAACAGCTTTTTAAAGTCACATACAACTAATCTAATTATCATGTTTCTATACACATCTGACAGTGTCCTGCTCTTTAAATGGAGGGATGATCAGGTCAGTCCAAGCAGTTAGACTTCATTATAAGTTCAATTCCCTTACACATTAATCTCTTTCAAGAACATTGAGTTTTCACCAAGCTACAGTGAGCTCGTTGATCAGAGCAGAAAACACCCACTGATGTGAATCATAGTTGTAGTGAATATTGTTCTCACAGCAACCACAACAAGCAAGAATGAACCCAATCTACAAGTAACACATTTTCATCATTAATCCTCTAAAATGAAGACTACCTTTTTGGTTCGGTCAATGCACATCTGGTCCTACCTCTATCAGAGACACAACAGCTGCTTCGCTAATCTTTTCTGGGTGTTTTCGTCCAGGATTGTCGCTCTCAAAGGACAGAACTTGCAGACTAGAAACTGTTTAGGCTGGCATACGACTACTAAACAAAAGTTTAGTTTAGAGTACAAAGTACGTCAATGTAAGTAAAGGCATAGAATAGGAAGCTCCAAAATGTCTGAGAGGTGTTTTACTAAATCACATGGGGTCAAAGTTTTAGGACAGAGTTTATTCTCTGTCCAGTGACATAATTGACAAACTTTGGGTAAAGAAAGAAAAGACTGAAACTTCAAATTCTAAAAACCCTGAGTATGACTTAGAAAGCACTCCACAGATACACACAGCTGTGCTGAATATGAAGTGTGGTGACAAGTGTTGACTGATCTAAGATATTTTAACTGCCACATGATCTCCTATGATCTCCACCCCGTGACCCTTCACAGGACGAGCCCTTACAGAAGATGAATGAATGAATGAATGATCTCCTACAGCTTTCAGGCCAAAGCAGTGAGCAGGAATTAACCCGGCTGGTGTGAATACATCCACGTGTTACCAGGTGTGGCTCCATGGACCTGATCTGCAGATCACTTTTGTAAGATGAGTTTTGCTCATTTGGATTTCGTTGTTACCTGTTGTTAAAAACAAGAGGAAGGTGCTCTAATATCATTATCTCGTCCGGGTCCTGCGAGCCAGAGTTCAAGTTTCCATTCGAGGTGGAGGTATGTTCATCTTAAATGCGCTTCTAACAGATATTCTTTTGCGGTCATTTTGGGGCATTAACCGTTCAGTCAATATCCTCAGATGAAGCTCTGTTTGTGTCCGTGCAGTGATTCAAACAACACGTTTATCTGATAAGTGGTTCACAGTGTCACATTAGGTGATTACAGAGTCATAAATTCTTGGGTGAGACACATGACAGAGTACATGCTGGCCTGTCCTCCACTAAAGGCTCATTCCTAGAGGAGAGTGTGACCATGAATCATGTGCAACACCGCCTTCTTTTGCAAAGGAAAGGGTTATATCACTGAATGCATTGCATAGAGTGAAACATGAAAGCAGCATCATGTTTTCACATAGCTGTAACTATTTAGCTATGTAGCTATTAGGCACTTGCTCTCCAAGATGGGGGTGAGTTTCTGCAGTAATCAAAGGAGTTCAAGGTTTTTCGGGGATGGCATGGGAGACAGTAAAACGGAGCATGGGCAGGTGGATTGGTGCGATGGGAGCAGCAACACAAACACTGTGTCAAGCCATCGTGATGAAAAGGGAGCTGAGACATGAGGAAAACCTTTCAGTTTATCCAGCTTATCGACATACCACCTTAGGGTGGTGACGGAAAAGATGGCATTGCGTATACACCGAACTGAATTATGTCCACAGGGTGGCTGGGCTCAGCCTTAGAGAAAGGATAAGGAGCTTGAGTATCCTGAGGGAGCTTGGAGAAGAGCAGCTGCTGCTTCGCGTCCAAAGAGGTCACTTAAGGTGGTTCAAACATCTGGTCAGGATGACTTTTGGGCGCCTGTCCTCCCTCCCCTTGGAGTTGGCAGGAGTCCGATGGAAGTATTAGATATCTAATCTTGCCTGGGAACAACTCGAGATCCCTCATGAGGAGGAGGAAGCAGAATTCCTGGGGAGAGGGAAATCTGGAATACCTAGCTTATCCCGCCGCCACTGTGACCCATCCATCAATCTGGTTTGGGTTTGATGGATGGATATTTTGGATGCATTATACAAATGCACAGAAGAAGAAATCATTCAGAGCTTAATTATGATAACAAAGAAAACTGTTTCTTTGACTTTTTAACTAACTGACAGACTTAAATAAAAACTCTAAAGCTGCAGCCTAAACCATGAAGGAATACTTCAAACATAAACATTGCTGTGATATGCTTATCCTGCACTGTTATCTACCAGAAACTTAAACAATGACTGCAGTAGCTTTTCTAGAGTAAATATGCCAGCTGAAATACTACAAAGTAATGAACGAGATAACAGATGGCAAATAAAGTTTAGCAGATAAAGATAAGACTAGGGAACGTACAGAGGAAGTGTCTACATGTGTCCTTTTCATCTGTGCTTCCTCGGGAGAATCTTGTGTTTTGTACAGTGTTTGCCTTCCCACAGACAAGTGTGTGTGAGTGATGTGGTAACACACGCACACACACACACACACAGTGGCATTATGCACCTGGCTGCAGCATGACAAAGTTTATCAGAGAGTGAATCTAGTGTAAACCAACAACGCAGGTGTCTTGTGTGTGTGTGCATGGTTGTGTGTGTGAGAGATGGCTGACACCAGTATGGCTGTTCTGTAGTTCAACCATGCTTAAATTATTTTAAAAAATGCGTTTAGTTATAGCAGTTCTTGTGTGACTTGACTTTAAAAGGTTAATAAATGACCTCTATCGGTGTTTTATGTTAATTTCTAACGGCCAGTAAAGACATTTTGGTGTCTAGACTGAAAAAACAGTTAATGTTTTGAATATCTCCACGACGTATCACTTTCTTCCCGTACATCTTTTTGCTATTTCCAGGCAGGAACTTGTATATAAACATCAGTGGGCACAATGCAAATTTGAACAGAGCTATTAAAGTACACTCGAAGCATGTGCTCCCTCATGGTGGCAATTTGTTCAAATGCTGTGCTCCAGCATCACGTTGGCTCTGCCTCCCCCATGTGGATTAGCAGTCTACAACCTCAGAGCAGAGTGAGCCAATGATGCTGATGCGTGCATGCTAGCGGTGCAGGCAGAAATTGGATACATATGTTTGCAGCATTTAATAGCTTCAGATCAAACAGTAAAACAAAGGCCTCTGCTGCAGTCTACTAATAAATTCTACAGCCATTAATCAGTTAAATTAATTCAGGCGTGAACATCAGACAGACAGAAAAGCAGAGGGGAAGTCCTTTTTTTTTTTTAGTGTTCGGGGATGCCAACCTCAGAGGAAACCCCTCCTCTGCCTGCCTCCCACGCATCCACCTACACAGTGGAAACTTCTGTCTAAAAAACACACACACACACACACACAGCGTTTGACGACGAGCGAGGCCACCTGCCGAGGCTTTCAGGTGACGTAACGCACCTTCTGGCAGCCATATTGCAAGTCTTGTTCTCGGAGGAAATGATTAAATGGCAAGTAAGTACAGTGTGTTTACTAAAGTGATGCACGTAAATGCACATATCTGTGCTTTCCTTTAGTGTTCTCACTTTGTTAGACTTCTACACTACCCCACATTTATCTTCCATTGTATCTGCATGTGTAGTTGACATAAAACATTTGAGCTTTAACAGTTAGTTAATCCTGTTTTCCTATTCTGAGTTTGACCTGAAGGCTTCACATTGAGCTCTGGGTAAATGTGATGCTATTTCATTTAACAAAAGAAAAAGTTAACATATTGAAAATGAGCAGCCGGTTAATCCATACTCATTCATTTCAACTCTGTATTTGATCATTTAACTGTAAAACTGTGTGTTTTTTTCATGCTGACTATACGTTTTTTTCTGATAACACATCTTCTGCCTTCAAACAGGGTCATGTTTACTTTGCTCACGAGAACAGTCCATATGAACAGCTACCTCTTGTGGTATTCACAGCCTCATAAGGTTTACGTGTTGTGCAGACTTCCCATGCCGTAACCACATGCCCATAAGCTCCAGCTGAATGCAGAAATACACTTTCTCAAATAACAAAGTACCACTGTTAACTTCAGTGTCTGAACACACCATTCACTACACACTGATCCATACAAAACTCAACTGTCTCACCAGAACTGGACATCACAATGATCAGTAGTTTGTACTGCTGCCTAGAACACACTCCTGCTTGATTGTTTCGACAAGACGCACTCAACAAGTTTCTCTTCTCAACGTGACGTTGAGTCAACTTTAGATTTTTCAGACAAAAAGAAGGAACCTGTGTTCATAACAACCCGTGCCAGCTCAGCTGATGATTTATCCGATCTGTGAGCCGCCCTTGTTGAAAACAAACCATTACAGAAGTCATGATGACAGACAACAGACGAGAGTTAAACACGAAACTGTTTACTGGAGACACAATTACAACTTATCAGATGTATGACTTTCGGAGAGAACATCACTGAACGCATGAACAGAGAGACCACAAGAAGCTTTGTTGAGGTGCTCTCTTCTTCTAGACTGTGCTACCAAACCTTCCTCACAGCATACTGCATAGATCACCACTGAATTCAAATACCTTGATTGATCGTTGCCCTGTACGAAAGCCACTATTTTAAAGAACTGAAAGTGATTTAATTCGGGGTAATGTCTGTGTGATGGCTTTTTTTTCTCTTACTAATTGAACACTTCACAAAAAGAAAACATAAGATCAACTGCCACGCAAAGAATCAAACAAACTACGACACACACACACGTCACTGCTGAGGATGCAGAGAAGACACACAACGGTGGTTGCAGCAGCGGAACAATGCAGGGCTCCCCGTGTGGGGGTGTATACACACAGAACGGGATGTTCTCACAATCAAAGAAAACTCAAAACGCTTGAACAAATCCACTCGACCCAATGCACACACACGTGCATAAGGGTCGACGGGCAACGCGGCAAACACGCACAGTTCACAGACCTACATGAAACACACCTGGACTTTTGTTATTTCAGTTGTTACTCACAAAGATCCAAATTCCTTCACATTTTGACGATTTGTAATTATTTTGAATGCCATTATCTTAATCAAATAATAATAAAAAAAAAAACATTTAACCTTTTTCTGTTCCACTAAAAAGACTGAAGTTGCAATGTTCATGCATCCTCAGTTGACATGCATCTAAAACAGCAGACTGAGAAGTGTGTTTTAAGGAGAAAGTTGAAGAATTTTTTGTTGTACACTTGTTCTGCTTTTCTCATTGAGTCTTTTCACTCCCCTGCTGTCCAGGAGCAGCTGACTGATGGTAAACCACGTCTCCTGCCCCCTAGTGGCTGAAAATACCTGCTCCACATTGATCTTGTAGGTTAAGTGGCAAGACTCTGTCCTTAGGGCTTCTAAAAGGGTTAATGCCCACTCTTCTACCACCAAGAATTCTGATAAAATATCAAACAAATCTGTGTGTCACTGATGTATCCCTTTTTTCTTCTTCAGAGTTATGGAGCAAGAAACTAAACCCTGATGTGGTGTGAGAATTTGCGTGCACTTGTGTGAGGGAGTGGGTGTCACTGTGATTGTAAAGTGGCAATAGGTAAAAAATACAATATAAAAACATCTTCTCTGTGATTTGTTTTTGTTATGGATCTGGATGTTTGACATTTAAATGCATTATAAGCAACATTATACTTTTATTACATATACACACGTGAACAGAATTGTTGGTACCCTTCCGTTAAAGAAAGAAAAGCCCATGATGGTAACTGAAATAACTTGAAACTAATTTTGAATTGGGTTCAAAATAATAATTTAAAAAAACAAACTGATGAAACTGGCCTGGACAAAAAATATGGTACCCCTAGAAGGGACTGAAAATAATTTGACCATAGGGACACGTTAAACTAAGGTGTGTCCTGTAATTAGGATCAAATAGTTCCTGTGCTATTTGGTATCGTGGTGTGTACCACTCTGAACATGGACCACAAAAAGCCAAGGAGATAGTTGTCTTAGATTAGAAACAAAATAATAGACAAGCATGTTAAAGGTAAAGACTATAGGACCATCTCCAAGCAGCTAGATGTGACTACAGTTGCACACATTACTCAGAAGTTTAAGGTCCATGGGACTATAGCCAACTTCCCTGGATGTGGCTGTAATAGAAAAACTGATGACCAGTTGAAGAGAAGGATAATACGAATGTTACCAAAACAACTTCCAAAGAGATTAGAGGTGAACTCCAAGGTCAAGGTACATCAGTGTCAGATTGCACCATGCTGTCTGAGCCAAAGTGGACTTTGTGGAAGACGACTGAGGAAGACTCTGCTATTGAAAGCAAATCATAAAAAAGCGACACTGGAATTTGCCAAAATTAATATTGACTGGCCACAAAGCTTCTGAGAGGATGTCCTGAGGATGACAGATGAGACAAAACTGGAGCTTTCAGGCAAGTCACAAAGAAAAGAACACTGTACCCACTGTGAAACATGGTGGAGGCCCAGTCATGTTCTGGGGCTGCTTTGCTGCATCTGGCACAGAGATTTCTGAATCTGCGCAGGCTACAGTGAAATCTCAAGACTATCAAGGCATTCTGGAGTGAAATGTGATGCCCATTGTCAGAAAGCTTGGCCTCAGTCGTGGGTCATGGGTCTTCCAACAGGATAATGACCCAAAACAAACAGCTAAAAACTCCAACCCCCTAAAAAGAATGGCTAAGAACAAAACATTCTATTCTGAAGTGGGCTTCTATGAGCCCTGGTCTTAATCCTGTTGAACATCTGTGGAAGGAGCTAAAACAAGCAGTGTGGGAAGGCACCTTTCAAATCTGAAAATCTGAATCTGAACGAGTGGGCCAAAATATATAAATATAATATTTTTATTATTATTATTATTATTATTATTCTATTAAACTACAATTCAAAAGGGATTTCTGAAATGCATCTGTTAATTTTCAGTAAATTTTTATTTATTACTGCTTTTGTCAGTTTCAAGTTATTGTAGTGACCTTTGTGGGTTTCACTTTCTTTAATGGAAGGGTCCCAACAATTTTGTCCAACTATACTTTGCTATACGGAGAAGCTACACAGGGGTTACCTTTGAGGAACTGTATGCTCTCACTGAAAATACCGTTTGTTCATAATCAAAGTTCATCTGTATCACGCACATAGCGCTAACACTTGCTGATCAACATTGTCTGCTGTCCACAAGTTAATGCTAAGGTGAAAAACAAATGATTAAACAAGGAAATATGATGACCAGACAGACCAAAGAAATATCCTCCATAGAGAAACATTTTTTTTGTACTTCCTTTACTGCCACCAAAACAAGGAAGTGACACTTGGTGGTAGGAGAGATAAACAAAAACAGCACCACTATAACAGTATACATATAACAGAAAAAGGGCAATACTTGTAGAAAACAGTTTTACTGTTGGACCAAAGTCAAAAAAAAATGTTTAAAACTGTTTAAACATATATTTTCCATAAACTTAAAGGGAAACACTGTGATAGTCTGGCGACCTGTCCAGGGTGTACCCTGCTTCTCGCCCAGTGACAGCTGGGATAGGCTCCAGCCTCCCCGCGACCCTCCAGAGGACCAGAGGACTCCAGAGAACAGGCAGTTACAGAAAATGAATGAATGAATAAAGCGAAACAGAACCCAAATTAAACTGGTGTGAACAGTTTGTACACTTTAACAACATCTACTATCCACATTGAGCAGCGACCTCCTAATAGATAAGATGTTGCAATATAGAGGCACAAGTTCTGAGAGCTTTGTTTCTACTGGCCACTGTTCTTGAGCACATCCACACATAATTATAAACCTAATTATATTCTTTATAAACTCTTCTGCACAGATGGAAGACATCTAGACTGACACCTCATATATGATCATATGATGCCCTGCTGAAGTGCAGCAGCAGCTGCAGTGTGACTGGGATTTAAATGTGCCGCTGAGTTAGACTTGGACCTCCGGCAGTGTCTAACCAACATGGCAGATGCTACGATCACAGAGCTGAAGATGAAGGAAGCTCCACTGAGGAAAAAGGTTGCTGCATAGCTTCCTGTCTGGTCTACTAGCCAACCTGGAGACAAAGAGGACAGAAACATCAGTGGAGGAAACACAATTTTCTCTTAGTAGAGATAAAATGATGAACACGTCAGATCAATCAGACTGAGATCTAAACTTGATCTGATTGCTTCTCTCTGGGTGGAATAAATACATGTTTGCTCCATGCGCATGTTTGCTGAAACATGGTGGTAGTACAATAACAAGCTGTTCAAACAAATGAAGTGAAGTGAACAAAGTCCAAATGAATGAGGCAGCACCATGAACGAATGAACTGAACAGAACGTTGTCAGTAAACCACTGCCTTCTTCTTCTGTTATGTCCCAGCGGATTCAACGCTCCTCAGTGGGGAGAACCACTTTGTGCTACAGGTTCCATTCTGATTGATGTTTTATGGTGTGTGAACACAGTGCCACTTAGAAGTATTTGCGCTCTTCAGAGTTTTTGACACATCTGCATAAAAATGACTTCAGCAGCTTTTCACACAAGTCCTGAAAGTAGACGCAGTGAGGTTCTGGCGTTGGAATGCTGTGTTGTTTCATCTACAGACATGACACCGCTCATTTATTCCAAACAATTCTCTCATCTATCCAAAAAACATCTTCCCTATAGTCTTCCGTCTTGTTCACAAGATGTTTAGCAAACCGCGGATGGGTAGAAATGTTCTCTTTGGGAGAGCTTTTGAACTCATGGACTCTTTTAGTCTTGAAATTAACTAGTAATCCTAGAGGTGCACTTGCAATATGTGATATTGGCCCATTTTCCTGAATAAAGAAAATACCAGTATAATATTTTTCTTCCGTTCGTTTTATTGGGTTCTCTTTGTCAACACTAAGGACTTGTGTGGAAATCTGTTTTGATTCATTTTGAATTCTGAAGTTGGAATTTTCTAATCAGAATGAGTTTGATCAAATTAAATACATTTTCCCAATGTAAACGTTGTCAGGGATGCTCGAAGAACACACTGAAACGATGCAACAGTAAATTCATGAAGCCTTACCTCCAATTGGTGGGCTGATGAGGTAGGGGATGCCATGCAGGAAGTAGACCACACCCAGAGCAGAGGTGAGATAGGTGGGGCCCACGGTGTCAGAGATAACAACTGGCATTAGAGCAACATATGCACCATCAAAATACCCGTAGAGTAAGGAAAACAGCACCAGCAGGAAGAAGGAGTGGAGGAAGGGCATGAACAGACAGCAGATGCCCTCCATGAATGTCGCCACCATGTAGCTCAGCATGCGATACTTCTTCAGACACCTAGAGGCAAAGTAAACCAATCAATACGAGGCTTTAATTCAACGCCAACATTTATTTATCAAACAAAACACACCCCTACTTACTTCCTGTCTGTGATCCATCCGAAAGTAATATTACCCACAATGCTGCTGACGCCAAATATGGACATGAGAAAAGCAGCATGCTGATGCTCCACGCCAACACTGAGGGCATAAGGAACCATGTAAACTACTGGAGCACTGCAGCCGTACGCCAGAAACAGGAAGGACACGGACAGAATCAGGAAGTTGGGTATCACAAGAAAGCCAATCTCCTCCCTGGACTCGAGCCAAAAGCAGTGACCTCTGGATGAAGTTCTTGTCTTCAGTAAAGTTTGTGGAGGACTGGTTTGATGGAAGTCATCCATCGGTCCAGAGTCTTCTTTCTTTGCATCCATGTCTGCTGGCTTACTGGAGTTCGTGTTTTCCACCAATTTCAAGTCCTCAGTCGTGCTACTGTTGGGTAGATCTGAGAATTCTATCTCTCCCAGCACTGTCTTTGTTAGCTTGTTGCTGAATAAAATGCATTCAGCCACCTTCAGATCTGGATCAGGCTGCCTTGGGACTGGTAGCAGTGCTATGTTCCCCTGGCCCAGTTTATCTGTGTCAAATCTAAAGTTTTTAAGTAATCCGTTGGCTATGAGGAGCCCTTGAGTGTTTATTCCTGGCTGCTTTGACTCGACTTGGCTGCAGTCGGTGGATGTTTCTTTAGTGGTATCCAACGTTGTCGTCATGCAGTCTTTCTCCAGGTTTGTCGTCTTATTCTCCCA
>JAPMNQ010371567.1:0-10664 GCA_029874045.1 Chelon ramada
ACACAATATTTGGTCATAATGTTATGGTGTGTTTAGAGAAAATATGAATATTTAAGTGTACCAAAAAGGGTAAATTCTATTTTGACTTCACATTAGTGTCACAGTTGTTAAGCTATACTTTAATGTTAATAATGGCTGTCTAATGTCTCTGGGTGCAGCGAGGTGCAGAGGTCCACCTGGTGCCATGGGACCAGGACCTGCTGAGTTTAGACTATGACGGCCTGTTCATATCCAATGGACCTGGAGATCCATCTCTGGCTCAGTCACTCATCCACAACGTGCGCCAGGTAAGACTGTGCTGGTAAACTACTCTGAGCTTGAGTTGGTTTTAAATTGTATTTCTTGTTTGTGCAACACATGATTTCTTTTTCAACCTTTGACCTGTAACTGTAGTAATTTTAAGAAAGGCTTGAAGGAATAATTTTGTCTCTTAAGTGAGGTTGTGTGAGGCACTCATCCACAGTCGATGTGTGTCAGTGCAAATCAGCAGCCAAATTAAACAAAACTTACTTTAATAGATCAATATTACATTAACCCTTTATAGGGCGAGGAACCATATATGGTAACTTCCACACACATTTTAAATTGTGTCCCGTGCCTCTCAGTGAGGTCGAGAAGCATGTGGTTTTCAGCCAGCCAATCAGTGAAGATCAAGACAACGTTCTCAGGTCAAATGTGGTCTGCAAGGTCCACCTCTGCTTGTAACTGAGTGTAACTGTTTTATTAGGTACCATGAAGAAGTGGCCTAATGTTGGCTAATGTGGTAAGGTGTATGTTGACAAGTGCCTGATTCAGCAGTGATTACATGCACTTATGTTCTAATGGTCTAAATACACATTTACATTTGTTTACCACTTAAGGGCAAGGAACCATATAGGGTAACTTCATTGGCCTTGATATTCGACATGAAAATGGAAATTTAAAAAAGTAAAAAGTCTTCTTATGCCCTACAATACTCAACACTCTAGGGTTATTAAGTATTTCAATGAGTGCCCTATAAAGGGTTAAGAGTACACTATATTTAGACCTTTGTCACTGCTCTAGCTTTCTGTCAGAAAGCATTTTCTGTCATGGAGTTGAAGCTGTTCTATCACTGACCAGCAGCTCCAGTATTCTCCATGAGGTACAATTACTGTTTTTGTCTTTGAAGACTGAGATAGAAATAGTTCTTGGAGAAGGTTTTTCCATACTGGTTGCCACCATCTACTGTAGACACAAGTACCTCATACAACCATCAAAGAAACCTTCCAGCGTAGTTGGAAAACAAGATACCCATAAGCAACATTTAAACTTGATTATAACAACACTAACAACACTTGCTAAGACTAATTACACTCGAGATTATTTTTATATCCTGATCTCGTATATCTTGTGCTGTGAAGGTGCTGGAGAAGGATCGTCCCCAGCCGGTGTTTGGGATCTGCATGGGCAACCAGATCACTGCTCTGGCTGCTGGTGCAAAGTCATACAAACTACCTATGGGCAACAGGTGACCTCTTTAATGGCTAAGCAGAATTAAGACGCAATATGCATGCTCTTAAAGCGACCTCATAGAGATTGAAGTCATACAATTGGGTTGGTTATTGTTGGTTGTCTGGTTTTAGCAATTTTAAAATGTCACCTCCTCTAATGAAATAATTAAGCAAGTCTGCGGTTTCCCAGGGGTCAGAACCAGCCGGTGCTGAACGTGATGACGAGCCAGGCCTTCATTACAGCACAAAACCACGGTTACGGCATAGACAGCGCGTCCCTGCCCCCCGAGTGGAGCCCGCTTTTCATCAACGCCAATGATGGCACCAATGAGGTTAATTCCACTCTGCTTGACATGACATTTTGACATTTAGGATTAAAAAAGCACCAGCTTGTCGTACAAAATAAATGTTGTCAAGAAAATGAAGGCCTTATGGAGTCTGTTATAGGAAATAACACAGTGGAAAGACTTGCTTGTTTCTGAAATGTTAATGGTGTCTTTTTATTTCCATTTATGAACTGTGCATAATTTCCAGGGCATCATGCACAACACTAAGCCTGTTTTCACGGCCCAGTTCCACCCGGAGGCCAAAGGCGGTCCCACTGACACAGAGGTAATTAAAGACTGTGATGGTAATGCGTAAAGTACCTGAATACTATACTACAGCTAATTAAAGGTATATTCACTGGCTACAACTTACATAAAAGTCAACATCTTCCACTGAAATAGAACTCGGGTAACTGTGGCCTGAAAAAGTGATGTGATGTTCAGGTAGCAGCAAGAAAAGGAAATGTGGAGGCAAAATAGGGAATAACTAATAATAAATACAAAGTAGGATGTGCAGAGTGGGAATAAGTATTGAATAAAAATGTGTAATTATGTAAATTAGCAAACTGAGGCAATTAACGTTTGAATTCGCTGGCATTAACATTTTAATTTATTTGTTCTTCAATTGTTGTAGGGAATGTATTTACTTTCACAGCCGTAGACCATCAACAGTTCAAGGTTTTATCTGTAGACAAAACAATAATACTCTTAATGCCTTTTGTACAAAACTGTGTCGCAGCAAAAATACCAATATCTAAACCAGAGATAACAGGAGAAAAAGAATATAACCACATTAGGAGGAGTGACGGGTATAAAGAACTACATGTGTATCAGGGACACAGGTGTTTAGGAGGCTGCTTATAGTGCCTGTCGCTTTCACTGCTATAAAACATCAATAGCTTTGTGCCACAGATTTCTTTCACTCCGGCAAGCAAGATCTGTAGTTCAAGTCTCGGTCAAAGTATGCTGTAACATCTGTCATATAAAGGCAGAATAATAACATGTAGCTAGCGGCTCACAAGGTTATTCTCCTTGGACATAATTTCTTTCCTAAGTAACACAAATCACTGAAAGTTTGCCTCTCGGCCAATAAACAGTTTAAATGTGTTATAAAAGAAACACACCACGGCTGATTCATTGTACTGCAGTTTGACTTGTGACTTAGTCTACAGTATCTGTTCCTCTGGATTAATCGTCCAGGAACTTCATATTGTCACGCAACATAAAATAGTACAGGTGTCCATTAAACCCAAAATGAAAAAGATTTAAATACACAAGTAATACAAAAGTACAATTTATAGTTAATTTTCCAGTGTAAGTGAAATTATAATATGTCATGCTTTTTAATGTTGTCAAAAGATTTATTTATTGGACAGACACAAAAGTTTCCTAAAATCATGTCAGAAGCAACTGTTCACAAAAGTAATGTTAGGACTCTGCTTTAGATATGTCTGCTCCAAACCCACAGTCTTGTACCTTTAGGCTGAGCATTGTCTCTATCAGCATAGTGAAAAGTGTCAGTGCAACAGTGGTAACAGAAGAGAAGCTCCTCCTAATAATGCTTTACATGCTGTTCAAACTGTGGTTGTATTGGTAACTTTTATTAACCTTCTCTGTTTCTATAGTTCCTCTTTGATGCTTTCATATCCCTGATCAAGAAAGGAAAGAATGCCAACATAGTCTCAGTCATGCCCTCAAAACCCCTCCTCCCTCCCAGAGCCAAGGTACAGTATTTGTGCGTTCACATGTTGTCGGAATAATTGGAAAGATTTGTTTCCAGATTTGGTCACTCAACGTGAAATTGGGACAACAACTAAAAGTTTGTTTCTTGACTTGCCAAGTTGTTGACGTCATATACGCAGAAACACGGCGGACATATTTAACCCTTGACAGATGTTCCAGGTTTGCCACTTGCAAGCTGCACATCAATTTCCTGCAAAACTATACGTCACGATTAACATACGTACTTTTGAAATGAATCGTATGTCATTGCTCTCCTGATCTCTTCAATAACTATCAGTGTGTTGAAACACAGCATAAACACCCTGTGTGGCATTCATCAACTTGCCACACAGGTTCTGTAGGTTTGCAGCAGATGAGAGTAGGTGTGGCTCACATGGAGGAAGTGCAGGATATTAATTGACTCTCGTGGAGTGTAAAAGTTAGAGAATGTGTCAGATGTGTCACTTCAAAGAAAAATACCAGAGTATCTTAGTGTGCTGCACAGCTGCTGTTAGATACTGAGTGAATGCTATTAATCACTGTTCAACATCGTTATTTGACTTGATGCAGGTGTCAAAGGTGCTGGTGCTGGGTTCTGGTGGGCTGTCCATCGGTCAGGCCGGAGAGTTTGATTACTCTGGATCTCAGGCCATCAAGGCCATGAAGGTAAGCCTGGATATTTCCTGTTGGCAAAACTGTAACCTACTCAAATATGGTTGTGACTAAAGATACAGAAGTTTGTTTTATATAACTTTACGTTGAAGGGCATATCAACCAGCATCTGTGTAACTACAGAAGAGTTTTGAAGAGACAGCTAATATGACACATCTTGTTCAATCACCTGTAATGAGCTTATTTGTCAGCATTTTGGTTAATGGACTTTTAAATGTGTCATTTATCCTGCTATACTGTACCATATCAGGTATGCTCTAGCTTATTCCTATGTCCCACGATCCTTCTTTGTTTTCCACACACTATTAAAAACACATCAGTGAAAGTTATTATAAAAACATTGATGCACTGACATTTTCCTTGATTACAGTCAACACTGGCTCTCCAGTTTATGTAGGAGATAATTTAAACACCAAGTTAAACATCCTCTCAGACATGTCAGCGGGTTCTTCTCCACCTTCATCCATTATGGTCTAACGTGGAGCAGGCCACAAAACTAAGTGTAACTAAAAGTTTATCCACACCTTTTAACTGTCCAGGATCATGCTATACTTTGAGTGAATCCCACGTTTCTCACACTAATGCTGCTTTAAATACCGGCTAGTGCACCATTGTCTGAAAATAGGTCCCAGTAAATGGTAAATGTACCATTTAGAACAGACTTTTCTGACATCTTAGGAAAACCTTTCATACATAAAGGTGTGAGTAACTTGATGGGGCTCATTCTAGTCTCTTAATGGACCTTTTTTACAGAAGACATTCTGACATGTCTCATATGGAAAAACACAGGCTGAATTTCATTTAACTGGTGTGGTTTCAGGACGGTGCTATTGTGCATGCAGGTTCACGGTCATACTGTCACAGAGCTGTTGTTAATGTTATTAGTAACTCCTGTTTTCTTTTTTTTTTTTTACTACCATGACAAGTCAACATGTCTTGTTAAAAAGGTTGTCCACAGTAGCGCAAATGAAAGACTTACTGTACATGATGGAAAGCGACCCTGAATATTACTCCTCATTCTTGAGTTTTACCAATTAAGCAATAATTACCCTTGTGGGTATGTCGTTGTAGGAAGAAAACCTAAAGACAGTGCTTATGAACCCGAACATAGCCTCAGTTCAGACCAACGAAGTGGGCTCCAAGCAGGCAGACTCTGTCTACTTCCTGCCTGTTACGCCCCAGTTTGTAACCGAAGTCATCAAGGCCGAGCGTCCAGATGGCATCCTGTTATCCATGGGTGGACAGACTGCGCTCAACTGTGGTAAGATCTGTTCAGGTCTTTGATGGATGTGTGTGATGGATCAGTAAGTGTGGAGAACACAGGTTGTCCTTGTAGAGTCAGAGTAAAAAATCCGTCATGATTAGAAATTCTGTTTGAGAAAAACAGTTCTGTTTTTATTTTATAGTAATGACAACCGGAATACAGTATTTTTTTTACAGTATATTTTGCATGGTTAACCATACACCTGGATGTGTATTTGTTTTCAGGAGTAGAATTATTCCAGAGTGGTGTGTTGGAGCAGTACGGGGTCAAAGTACTTGGAACCCCAGTGGAGTCCATCATGGCCACAGAAGACCGGCAGCTTTTTGCTGATAAACTGATGGAGATCAATGAGAAGATCGCACCCAGTTTCGCCGTACAGTCGGTAAGGATCCAAGTCCAGTAACCAAAAAAAGATACTCCATCTGTAACTATAGTGACACATATCCACATACCTGGTCACTTTTTTTAGAAACCATATTATGCTCATTCGAGGGCTCAACATTTTATTTTTCCGGGTCTACTTGACTGCATTCCTAAATCATAAATTTAACATATTTGTCGTACTGTACACTGCTTCGTCACCTATTTTCTAACCTGATGCGCCAGATGGTTTATTACACATGACCATCTGGGAAGTTGTCCAGAAAAAAAGACTTGGCAAGTGATTGGACTATCACTGTTTATCACGGGCTAACTTCAAACAATCAACAGCAAACCATATAATGTAGTAGGAAACGGTCTGAGGAGTGGCTGTGTAGTTGTCCTGTTGGACGACAATTCTTGGCATCTTTTTAAGGAAAATTTGCTCATTAAAGGCACTCTGCGGAGTGGCAATCCTTATTACATCTAAAACACACATGTAGCGGCTAGGGTGACTTGATGCAGGTCTAAAAAGCCAAGTGGTTTAAATCTCTGAATCAGCCGCAAAGACAAAACTTGAAGCCCGGCAAGAAGGATGTCCTGGGATATTTTGGATTTCGCAGTTATCTACCTGCTATCCACCTGAGACGATCTCTTNGTATTCTCTGAAAATGCTCCATTTTAGCTCGGCCCGTCTGCTCTGATTGGTGAGCTGGCCCACTTGGTTGTTTTTGGTCAACTGCTTTGCGCATGTAACTTTGCTTTGCATCCAAAAAAACAAAAAGACACAAAAAAGGGGGACGAAGTATAATTTGGCCCTTTTAGTTTTTTGTTGGGAATATTAACTCATTCTGCAGTACAGTTACTCTATCATGCATGGGTTCTGTTGGGTTTTAATGCATCTATTGGCTGTTTATGTTATGGGGAAATAATAAATGTGTGCATCCTTCAGGTGGCTGATGCCTTGAAAGCGGCAGAACACATAGGCTACCCGGTGATGTTACGCTCGGCCTACGCTCTGGGAGGTCTGGGCTCCGGTCTGTGCGCTAACAAAGAGAAGCTGGAGGAGACTGCCCACAAGGTCAGAATAAATGGTGCGGGGTGGGGATGACAGGCATCTGTGTACAATTATTCATGGTTATTTTCAGTTTTCTTTTCTCTTTGACATCAGTCTTCTGGAGTGGTGACTGATAAATGGGATTGTCATCACCACTGTGACATGAACATTTGCAATACACACATAGCAAATGACGTCCTGAAACATGTTGATGGCTGCATTCACACAGAATCTGTCCTTTTTTCCTACATTGACGTATTCTCAAAAATCACTTTATTTATGGGTCATTCACAGTCATCAGATGAGGCCCCATCTAGCAAGCTACCTTCATATTTATTCATTTCCATTACTTGTCTTTCCTTGTTGCAGTAGAGGAAGCACAGGTGTATTAATGATGGCTGAGTTCAGTTAAGTGTACCGGTGAGACATGACAGTGAACCAGTATGCACAAAAATGGGGAGCTCCTTTAAGTGGAATGCAGCCACCTTAATAACATGTGTTGTCCCTACTGTGACAGGTCATAACGTCTGCCATGAAAATGTTCTATTGATGCCAGCTCTGTGGCGTTATCGCACATCATAATTTTTCCCTCACATTGCAGGCCTAATTCCATGACATCACTCTAAATCAATCCAAACCATCAGCCAGTCAAGAATGCAGTTTTTTTTCTCATTTTGTATCTTTACCCATGTGTACAGTATTCACCTGCACACACATTAAACCTTAAACAATTGTTAAGATTTATTTATTTGGTCCTATGCCAATATAGGAATAGTTTGCTGTTGCTAAGCAACAGTCCTCTGTGCTCGTCCCATTTCCAGCATTATATCTGACAGCTCAATTGGTTCTAATCTGTGATCGCAGGCTCCAGATCGAACTGTCTGTGCCAGCCTGTTTTAGGTTGACGCATACTTTTTATGTCAAGCTGAGTGTTAACACTGGTTCATTCAAGTGTTTATTTGTTTCATTTGGAAGTTTCAGTGGCAAATGTTTCTTTGCTGGAAGCTAGTCTGCATCCAGGCTGATACATACTGCAGACTGTCAAAAATACAAAGTAAAAGCCCAAGGACAGAATTTCTTTAACAGTTTATCCTTGTCTGTTATCAAAAAGAGGATAACGTTTATTTCTGTGTGTGGCATACAGAATGTACCACTTCAGACTGTCCTTGTATTGGGTTTCATTTACTTCAACAAAGCATTTGAGCCCTCAACAAATTAAAAAAAAAATCTGTGTTGTCACTTGCCTTGTACCCTACAGTAATTGGACTATTTATACACTGTAGACAGAATGATATTTAAGGAAGCTGCAAGTATGTCTTTTTGATAGTTAATAGTTTATCGATATAGACGCAGTTACAAAGTATACTGGGAAAAGTATACTCTATGTAAATAGGCCCAATACCACTCAAAATGCCTGTGTAAGTTTGATGCAGTTGTATACAAATATCATATAATAAATGCTTATGTACCAACTCTTCAACCTGTGATGAATCCAATACTGAGAATTATGAAGGAATTCCTCTGTTTGTGGGTGTGTATTAATTTCACTGTATTGTTAAGCATGTTCAAGTTATTCATACCGTATTTGTTGTACAGAATTGAACAATGGTTAAAGATTTGAAGTGGTCAGTGGATTGATTTCATACTGAAGCCTGCACATACTAAGTACAGTGGGAGTAAGTACTGCATCGTGAGCTAGTGCTAAAACATTTCGTTTCATAGGGTAGTATTTACATAACAGAGTGTTGTTGTTAAATTATATTACATGAATCTTGGTGCGTTGTGCCTACACATAAACTGATAAAATTGTGTGACTATTGCAGGCTCTGGCCATGAGCAGCCAGATCCTTGTGGAGAAGTCCTTGCTGGGCTGGAAGGAGGTAGAATATGAGGTGGTGAGAGACGTGGCTGATAACTGTGTCACCGTGTGCAACATGGAGAACTTTGACCCGCTGGGCATTCACACAGGTACCAAATGTACAAACCGCTAGATACTAATAGTCCTTCAAGCTACAACAGGCTGTTGCGGTTTGTTACATTGTTCACTGTTATCCGTTGCTTTACAGTGTTTGTCTAGACAAGCAGGTTTTTTCTGTCTCTATGTGGAAAAAAAGCACTAATAATCAATACTTGAGCAGGAAACTTCCACGTCTGGGTTTAGTTCAGTTCTTGCTGCTAACATCAAATCTGATTTGAGACCTCCTCACAACCTCCAGAATATACCAAGAAATGTATGTTTTTGCACTGATGAAATACCATCTGGCCTCAAAGCTTCTCTGCAGTAACTGTGCAACGCTGGCATTCAGATGAGACAAGTTTTAATGGCTCTTTTTGTTTGTATACAACATTCCTGCCACTTTTGCATTAGCCAAAACCAGATTCAGAGACTCCCAACCCTAACCCCCTCTTTTCCTCTTCTACAGGTGACTCAATAGTGGTGGCGCCAAGCCAGACATTGTCCAACGAGGAGTATCACATGCTCCGTGAGACGGCTATCAAGGTGGTACGTCACCTCGGGATTGTTGGCGAATGCAACATCCAGTATGCTCTGCACCCTTCATCGCTGGAGTACTGCATCATTGAGGTTAATGCTCGACTTTCAAGAAGCTCAGCTCTGGCTTCCAAAGCTACCGGGTGAGAGAATATGTGGATATGGACATACTGTTGAAATTCTGTTGAAAAAGTACTCCCATAACCAGTACGACCAGTACACCACAGCAATATGTGGGATTATTATTGAAGCATTTACAAATCAGGTCATAAATAAAACCTTTTGTGTTACGTTTTGTATCATATATTATTAAATGTATCATACATATATATTCTTTGCATTAATTCTCTACAGTTTTTAGGAATATCCGTGTCAGGCAGTCAGAAACCTGCAGGCTGTGGCACATCACTGACAATAAAATGTAAAATTTAAAGAACATTCTCAATCAGTTCAAAAAGCTTTTCCAATCAGCAGTATTAGATTCCAGCATTTTTACAATATCAAGAAAATGTTGGACCCTTCAGGTAGGACAGAACATAAAACAACATCCATTATACGACATACTGTTTTAATGAGGGTCATTACACATTGAGGATTATAGCAAATGTTTATTTGATGCAGAAACTATTTTTTGGTTGAATTGTAGTTGATTTTGGTTTCCCTGTCCTCTGGCCTGTATGTCACAGGTACCCCCTGGCATTTGTAGCTGCTAAGCTGGCTCTGGGAATCCCTCTGCCAGAAATCAAGAACGCTGTATCAGAGAAGACCACAGCCTGCTTTGAGCCCAGTTTAGACTACATTGTCACAAAGATTCCCCGCTGGGATCTCGACCGCTTCCAGGGCATGTCCCGTGAAATAGGCAGTGCCATGAAGAGTGTCGGAGAGGTGGGGAAGATCCATGGATAAACATTCTGCCACTCAGCAATTCACTCACTCACTTATTTATTATACCGTCACTCATTTCTCTCCTCTGGATTCAGGTGATGGCTGTGGGCCGGACCTTTGAGGAGAGCGTGCAGAAGGCCCTGAGGATGTGTCATCCATCAGTGGACGGCTTCATGCCCCGGCTGCCACTCAAAAAAGCCTGGGCTGACACCCAGGACCTGCAACAGGAGCTGGCTGTTCCTTCCAGCACCCGCATCTTCTCCCTCGCCAAGGTATACTAATCCTCCATAATGTTAATAATGAATGAAAATGTCTACAGTCAGTTTTCTGATGAAAGTCACATTTTGAAGTGTTACTGAAAAGTTGTCTCTGCATGCCTTGCTGTGAATGCGTACTTATGTGGAAAACCACGTAT
>JAPMNQ010371571.1:0-10334 GCA_029874045.1 Chelon ramada
TTTTTTTTTATGTAGCCACTGTTACTAGTTCAGAACCATTCATAATATATGTTATTTATTTTATACTGTGCATCAGTGTGCCCCTTCTCCCCTACAACGTGTTGCTGTGGACATGATCCTACCTCCACCTTTTCTCTCATGTAGTATTATAAGATTGCCACTAGAGGGAGCATTCACCTCAATAACCACACAGTCATTTTGACGTTTTTAGTCAGGTCTCTTAGTCTTTAATCCAAGTCACTCTCAAGTGTTGTTATTTGGAAAGGCAGACTGTGGCTGCTTTCAAAGAGAAAACAACCCTTCCCTGTTGCAGACTAAATAATTACTTGTCTGTGATGAGGATTTATAAGGAGGCCATGTGTCCCTGCTGAGACATGGCAGTGCTGCAGCACGTAACGCTCAGGCCAAGCAGTAGAACTGTGTCAGACTAATCCACGGTGGGACGCCTGTGGTGTCCTTCACATCGTCACTGACTTAGAGGGCCAAGGACGTACAAACGCCGCGATTTACTGCGAGTCCTTCTCCAGGTGTCCCGTCGCACTGATAGCGAAGAGAAGTGCGTCAGGAAGATGGAAAGGTGCAGGCCGTGGTAATGACTCGCCTCAGCGAGAGGTCAGGAGGTTTGACGGCATCCTGACACTTGTTCGTTAAAAGGCGCTTACAGGCAGGAAGTGGTGGCATGACTGGCTGCTTTTATCGACTGTCAACAAAAATGTGCCTGTGGGAACTTGTGATTTAAGGTGTCGTACCGTCATCAGCAGGGGTCCTATACCAATTATAGGTCCCAGGTCAAATAGCAAGATCTTGTCAGCTTCGGGTTAACAGCAACAGACATCTTAGTTAATAATAAGTTAAATTATTATGGCTAAGCATAGGTAGAAATTGTGTATATGTAATTTGCACAACTAACTAGACAGCTGTAATTTAAGAATATTAATTTATCCCACCAACACATGCTTGTGTTTGTCTCCCTCTCTTGGCCCCCCATCATACAAGCTGGACAAAGTTTATCTTTCACTTACATAATGTGAATAGATATCACAGAGCGAATATATTCACTTTCCTTTTCCTTTTTTTCTGCTTTCTGTATTCCTGAGAAGGGACCGACCTCTGGCAGGTTGCAGTTTTGTTTTCTTCCCGACTGAACTTGACTTTGCGCTTCACCTTTTCTCAGCAGTTTGTGGAGAAACTTGCACCCACCTCGTATTTATAATTCATTACAAGGCTGCTCCTCAACCCCTGGCTGTCAGACTATTCAAATGAGACATCACAGAAGCCCATTTTCTGGCACGCTACAGGCTACCGTATTCACTGTCCCATCACAATGACTGACACTGTAGAGAGGCTAGTTGGCCTGTGGAAAAGCTGGTTCCCAACCAAACGCAGTCAGTCATGGCCGCCAGACGGGCGCATGCACTTTCTCATATATGCATTCATAATAAACACAAAGAAATTCGTGGTCCAGATATTTGCATCTCTTTTTTTTTTTCTTTCTTTCTTTCTTTGCCACTCTCCACGTCCAGCCTTGTGGAAGTAAATCAGATGCATTATTCAGTCCATATGTCTTGCTAAAGCGAGGTCTTTTTGATCTTAAACTGATAGGCCAAGCGTGGGCTCAGGGCCTTAAGGCATAGACCGCAGGGCTTTCCACTGCAGCACAAAAGTAGTGGTTGAAGTAAAAGAAGAGTCTCTCTCTCTCTCTATCACTCTCTCTCTGTCTCTCTCTACCTACCTCCTCTATTCATTTGTCCACCCCTCTCTACCTTTATCCATGCTTTGCTGCTCCCATTTTCTACCTCTCTCAATCTGTTAACTTTAGAAAACTGGGGCGTAAGAAATTGTGACATGCTTGGGCCGGCTACACATCAGCACGTTAATGGCTGCTAAGAGAGGGGGAAAAAATGGAAACAACTTTTTGTTTTACGTGGATCTCTTGCTGATTTCAACAGCTTCTCCTTAAGTTGCCCCCTTTCTTTCTATTTGCCTAGTCCCTCCTCCCCGTGCCCCTCGAACCTTACTGCTGCCTCTGGATTTTCCTCCTTTGAAGTAAGTCCAGTGAAGATCTCTATTCAAAACAGTGGAGTAGTTCAGCAGTGTGGAGGACAGGACCCAGCAGAGAGCTTTCTAACCCCCTCTCCTCAGATGCTGCTCCTCATCAAAATGAAAAGAATCTGAAGTACACGCCTTAAGACAGGGAATCTCTGTCTGTCTTTACAAAAGGGTCCGACTATAAAGGCCTACCATGTGCTGCTGCCTCATAGAGAGAACTGCGCTATTGGCTTTGGAGGCCCGGCGACTGGCAACCTGACCACTGGTCTTAGAAGGTCTTTGCCTTGGTGTTGTCTCTATAGAGCTGAATAGAGAATCTATATTCTTCTCTCTTTCTGTGCGCGTCCGTCCCCCAGGCCCGGCTCTGCCTCACACTGCATGGGGCGCCGTGTCATGCTGCCCAGATGAAAGCAAAGCATTCTGTGGATGGGCTCATTCGTCTTCAGCAGCGGGCCTGCAGCTCTGACGCCGGCTTTCCCTCCCTTTATTTAGGAAGAGAGGCGCGCTGACATTATCGGCCGCTGCAGGCGCATTTGAAAATAATTGCCTGTATGATTGCTATTTTTCTTACCTCTTTGAGGAGGTGTAGCCTTTGTCTTGGAATCAATGGCTGCTCAATACTGGACAGGGGAAAGGCAGTTTCCTTTCATGTCTCAGTGAAAAGGATGTATTTTTAGCGCTATTCATTTTAGCAGTGTGTGCCATGCAGTTTTAATCTATTGGTCCTCGCCACTGTGTAGAGAATGGAAGAGATTCATAGGTTCTTCAGAGGTGCGCCACGCTGTTGCAGAGAAAAGACGCATTGACTTGTCGTCCTATCACTATCCCTCTCTCTTTGTCTATTATTTATTTGATTCCCCAGCTCTGTTCTATGAAGTGAAAAACTGAAAAGGCCTCAGTTCTGCTATTTCAGGATGGGCGACTCAAGGGACTGAGGGAGGAGGTGTGGGCTTTTGCATTTCATCTGTGATTGTGTACATGCGTTTGTGTGGCATGACAACTTCACACGCTGTGTGTGTGTGTTCATTCTGCTTTGTTTGTTTTTTTTCAAAAAAAGGGAGAGAAAAAAATCAGCAATTGTGTGTTTTCTCTCCACTTCATGCCCTAACACACTTAACACAACAACAGATGGCTGTGTGTCATCAGAGCGTTGATTCAAGCCGCATATTTCCACGAAAAGAGTCGCAGCGGAGAGCGACGAGGGTCCAAATGGCTGTTTATTCTGCCACAAGTCATCCCCAGGGTGTGATGAAGGAAGGTCTATCCTACAGTAGGACACCAAGTCAGTGTTTACCATGGAACGGCTATGTCCAGAGCTGCTACGGTAAATCATGCTAATTGATCAGCAGCTTTGCAGTGCACGGGGTTTAAATGAAGGTTGTTTAATCATTATAGGATTTAGCTCATCTTGCTGTATAGTGTTTGCCAAGGGTGCATTTGTATGTGTAGCTGGTGGTACATCATGGAGTGGCTTAACTACTTCATTAAAAAGGCATTTGAAAAGATAGGAGCAGAAAATGAGAGAAGGGCGCGTTTATTTTCAGTGGGAGAACGTTTCGAATGAGTCTAGATCCGATATCAGTGGTTTGAGCATTTTCCCGGTCCATTAAACACCTCCTAATTACGGCAGACCTGTATCTGTATGCGTTCAGTCTGAATCTTATTGTTTCTACTACCTGCAAACTGGTTCGCTTGATGAGAAACGGCGCACAGTCGGTGATGCCAACAGAAAGAATGGCGACAATTTAATCAAATAAATTTTGGCCTAGATGTGATTCACGTCCAATGCATTCATGTCTGGTCAGATAGCCAGAAAGATGTTTTGACACCTCGGGGCTCTTTGTCGGTCAGAAACCCAGGCAGGAAGACTGACAGACAGGCAGACATCTCCTGGAGCCTGCCGCTGCTTATTCAATTCAGAATATTTTAATAAAGCAGACAGGCAGAGAGAAATAAGGCAAGGAGCGAGGGAGAAAAGATAAGGCCGAGGGAGACTCGTGGAGGGTGGAGAAGAAGGTGGGGTACAGAAAGTGAGTGACAAAGAACAAAGAGGATGCTGACATATGGGGTGAAATTATAGAGTGGGGGAAGAATGGGGAGAGTAAAAGTGAAAGGAGGGTTTCTGACAGAAAGAGGGTGAAATGAGTGGGTGGAACAGGCAGGCAGATAGAGGGGGAGAGAAAGAAGGTGGATATAGGTTAATGGAGAGAGAGGGTGGGGGGACTGAAGGTGCAATGGAGGGAAAAGGAAAGGGGTTGGATGGGAGTGATGGAGGTGAATAGAAAGGGGTGGACAGCTTGGTGTATGGACATCACAAGGACGGGCCGCTGAGGAAAGAGGGCCCACACCGCTCCACAGCCCCACAAAGGACGCTGACTTCCTGGCTCACCACGACCCTTTTCTGTAACCCACCGGGCAGGGACGAGACTCCAAGGGGCCGGGTGGTCGTAGGCAGACGGGGCTTCGGCGTCTCCTCCACTCTTTAAGTATGCCTGCATTTAGTTAAAAAGTAACACACGGGGGAAATCAAAGTATTCTTTCCAGCATGTTATTACTCGGATATGAATTATTCTCCTCGGTTGGGCCGTGAGTCGCTGGAGCCTCTGCGGGATCGACAGCAACAGGGACAAACAGAATGAGGGCTGCATAAAACCGAACAGCAGCAGGCCTACTTTACGCCTAAGCTCCTCCTCTCAGCAGAACTGATGCAAAACAACGACTGGCCTTTTCCCTCTAAACCTCATCCCGCCTCACTAGGCTGTGGGCTAATGGGTAACCATGGTTACAGGCCTCACACATCCCCTCCATTTATTTTTCCAGGGAAAGCGATTGGAGAGAGGGAAAGAGGAGGGGGGGGAGAGAGGGTGACCATATCGGTACCTGGTTGCCCTTGTATCACTGATGCTTATCGCGTCACTCCATCTTCATGAGGCTATCCATTACGACGCACATATTGGTCCCCCATCACTCTGCGGCACACGGCTCAGCTGGAGAGGAATAAACTAGTCGACGCTGATGGGCTCGCTGCTTCAGGGGCGGCTTTTCGCTCCACCACCGCGTCAGGCCCTAGACTCTGCCCTGTCACCTAACACAGAGCGAATGCCGGTGAACGCAGAGCTGTTGTGGTTGGGAGCTTTCGTCTGCCCTGCGATTTGTTTTTCTTAGGCTAGATGTCAGCGCGCCGGCAATTTGAGGTCAAATGCAGAAAGCTCGTCCCGCTGTGTTTTAAGGACTCGGCCTACCCGGATGTTTCCAATCCAAGTGTTTTCCCCTGACTTCTGCGTCTGTAATGGAAAAAAGACTGAGAGAGAGAGAGAAGCATGCGGCGAAAGAGAAGGCACGAGATGCAAGGAATGACATTGTGGAGGTGAAAAACCTCTCGGGTCGCCCTCAGCAGTGCCCACCTGGGAGCTGATGTGTGAAGTTGGGGGTTTGTGTGTGTATCCGAGTGTGTGTGTGTTTGCGCCCGCGCACGCGACTGTGTGTTGAAGCAGGTGATGGAGTTTAGCGGGGTGTGTTGAAGGTTCAAAGAGCAACCCTCAGAGCGCATCATGTCTCATTTTAACGAATGGGAAGGATTGAAGTGCGGCTGCCACGGCAACCCCTCACCCATCCTGCTTCTCTGTCTCCTCCCTTCCCTCCCTTCCTCTCCCCTCCCCCTCCCCGTTCCACAGCAAGGCTCACAGATGAGTCGCACTCAGACAGGTGAGATGGCTCATGAATATTTATGCGGTGGGATTTCATTCCTCCCGCCGCTGGCCCCTCCCCCTCTCCAACGCAGTGCTGCGTTTGTCCTTCACGGTAAGAGGCAGCGTCCTCGCTCCTGTCCCTCAGGTTAATCTGCCTGCTCTCTAGCCAGTTTGTGTGTGTCTGTGTGCTCGTGTGTGTGTGTGTGTGTGTGTGTGTGTGCATGTGCATTTGACTGGTAAGTAGGTTTCCCCTAGTGAGTGATGAGAAAGCAGACCTGTCACAAGAGGGCCCGCTGAGATAGAGAGCTCCTAACCAACACCCTTCATACCTCTTTTTCTCCCTCTCTTTCCCTCCATCTCCAGGTGGGGGGGGGGGAGAGGGAGGGAGCAGGGCTGAACTGTGAAGCAGAAAGATTGCTTACACCCAGTTTGATGACTATATGTGTCAGGAATCCTAAAGTGTAGACAATATGAAACAATAAGGCTGCATAATTCAGCAAGTCAGTCATGCACTCCTAATGAGCTCATGATTGGGATTGGCATTCAAGAAAAAATACTTAACATTTATTAGTTTATTGCATCCTCCAGTTTCATGTGAATGGAAACTTTTACGTTTCAGCCAGGCAAAGAAAGCAACATGTGCTGGATGTTGAAGGAAATTAGTGATTTCACGGTGCCTAAATAAGACAAAAACTTAAATTTTAGGATGTTTGACATTTGAACACCTGCGATATTTACTAGTAACGGCTTTTAAATTAGAACGATGTGGTGGTTTTATCCTTTTGATATCATGTGACAGGCGTTTGTCATTGTTCTTATAATTTTTAAAGACTGACATAATCATTAGACAGTTAAAAGATGAATCTGTAGACGCTAGGATGCCAGTCTTTGTTTTTGTTCCAGTGCGTCTGATAGGTTTACTGTACTGATTTGTAATAAATACAAAGAATTAGTACTTATGGTCATTGTTAGATGCAGGCAGCAAAAAAAGTGCCGGGTCAGCCACTTCTGTTCGACTACATTACATAAAGAGTAGCTTATAATGGAGGCCTTGCTTTCTTTAATAAACCCAGTTTCAGTTATTTCAATACCACAAATTCTTACATCAGCTCCAGCGAGGTAATATATATATATTTTAACCGTGTTTTCTTTGTTGTGCTTTTGTTGTCAGAGCAGCGTAGCCTTGGCTTGTGTGTCCCAGATCAGTGATTACCAAGAGAGGCGAGATCCCCCCCCTGCGCCCCCGCCACCACCACCACCAATCAGACTGACAAGCCTCCTCCCAACGCGTGCGTGGTGGGAGGATCGGCCGCGTGTCATAAATATATGTACATGCTGTATTTGTTATTCAAATCCAAGGATAAAAGCCGTGGTGGAAGGGGTTTAGTCATGCTGCAAAAGCAATAAGACAAGAGGAGAGCCATGTTGAAGTGTGACCGAGAGTAGAGCGAGATATGTAACCTAGCACAGGGAAGAGAGGAAAAAGTAGGTGCCTGTCTTTATGCTTATTAGCTAGGCATTAGCTGTGGCTAAGCGCATTGCTTGTGGGGACTGTAATACTATTGTACCATTTTAGTCTCCTGCCACCCACACCCAGCGCAAATACGGATATGATCTGGTCATAATTAGCATACCTGTTAAATGTATTTGTTAGTATTGCCCAGAGAACACAGCCTTTTGTTTCCTGGCAGTGGTTTTTGTTGCGCTATCTTGAGGGGGGGTTGGGTTTCCAGGGAATAGTTCCTCAGAAGACATTTTAAGGCAAACATGTAAACAAGTGTGTGGATCGTATAATGTGCAGATAAGGTGAGAGAACGCAGCGCTTTGCCGGGGCCGGATGTAAAATAAAGCTGCAGAGCTGGAGCCTGTGAGGCCCTACAGTGACAATCTAGTGGGAGAGCCAAAGCAGAACCAAAGCAATGCTAGCCTAATTAGCTGACCTGATTACTTTAAAGGCTGGATAAAGTAAGGGAAGGAGTCATCCTCGCAAGACTATAATTACAGAACAGCACATGCGTGGGGAAATGTGTGCGTCTCCGTCGGAATTGGTCCAAGAAAATCTAAACATTTTGGGGGCGAGGAGACGCAAAGCGAGGCAACCGCCGCGCCATTTTTTTTTTTCCAGAGTGCCATCATTTATCCATCCCGGTGCCATGCCTATCTGTTATGGCTGAAGTAAACATTAAGGCCATCAGTCTGCAGCCTGCGTGGAGGTGGTTGCCTCCATTTGTCCATGTCCACTCAGCTGCGGAGAAACTGTGATGGAATCCTGACAGATTGTCTGTGTTTTGGAGCGTGTTGTTTTCCTTGCCCATCCATTTCTCTCCTTCAAGCCATGTTTGCCATGCATCATCACTCCCTCTCTCTCTCTCTCTCTCCCTCCCTCTCTCTCTTTCTCTCTCTCTCTCTCTCCCCCAGCTTCTACCTCCTCCTTCCTTGCCTCATCATTCCTCAGAGGGATGGAAGCGATGGATAGACATCCGGCTACCTGGGAGGGGAAATATGGAAACACGGCACTTATTATTAGTGAGCGCTCTACGGCGCTGCTCTGTATCGCCACACAAAGACACAACTGGGTCTTTTTAATTGTCTTGCTCTCCCTTATTCCGTCTATATCTCCTTCCNCCCTTGCATTCTGCATTCGTCTCCATGTCACTGTGTGCCAGCCAAACTTGTCTAATCAGCAGATTTGACCAAAATAATTGGCGGTGGCCTTGCTGCTAGCGAGCGTCGTGCTGTATACAGATAGGGAGAGGAGCACTTAATATTCCACGCAGCTCGTGCCTCTCCTGTTCTCTGTGATATCTGACCTCTTTTGTCTCCTGCTCGGCTTGATGTTGATTTTGGAGGGCATTCTTAGCCAGCGCGCTGTGATTGGAAGAGCCTGTCAGTGAAGGGGGCCGTGGTTGGTTGGGTTAAAAGGGAGGCCGATTTGCATAAAGGCTTAGCCCAGATTTGGAGCCACTCAGCGAGATCTGAGGAGAAGGGCCCGAGGGCCACGAGGTAATCATCCATGGCCTGTCACAGCACTGTCATCCCTCTGTGTATTTGTGTGTCTGTCTGTATCTGTGAGCAGGAGACAGAGAGCATTGTGTCTGCGCCTCTTTGTGTTTGTTTGTGTTCCCTCGCATTCTCAATGCGCCGTTGTCGAGCATCTCTGCCTCACTCTTGCCTCCTCTCGCTGTCTGTTTTTTTCCCAGGAACGGTTACGCGTGCCAAGCGGATGGTGGTGGCGGCCAATCCCGCAGAATATGAATATGCGGAGGGCAGCATTCCGATAGAGTGGGACGGTAAGTCCGGACTGCAGCATCACTAATACACACTTCAACTATCACTAACACGGATAAATGACAATGTTAACAAAAGTGCTATCCAGCAGAGTCCACAAAGTGCTGCACAAATAAAATGGAATGACAGAATCGTGGCTGCATCTTTTGGGGCCCGGGCTAATCCATTGATTTTCTTTTTTTTTTCTTCTTCTTCTTCTTCATACTGCAAGATGGGATGGGGGTTGGGAGAGGCGTATTCATGAGTTTATCAAAGATGCCTTCTGCTGGCGTTATACAACCGTACCATAAAATAGTGTTTCAAATTTCTTACAAGTGGATACAAACTGTTCCCTCTGTCTCAGACTGGCTTTATCCACCTTAAACCCCTCATCCTGCCTCGCCCCATCCCTCATGCATTTTCATCAGGATGCAAATAAGAAAGGGATAAAAGAGGCCCAGAATCCCCGTGCTAGCTGGAGGAAGAGTTAGAAAATCTCTCTCTTTCTCTTTCTGGCTTCCTTCAACCTGCTCTGCTGTGCAGCCAGCTCAGCCAAAATAGAGCTTCTTTAGAAGGGGGGGGAGGAAAAAAATAAAAATGACAGACAGTTCTGCTCGGGAGGGAGAAGAAGGACAGAGGTATTGATGAAGAATGACAGAGTGTGTACTTTCAAATTCAAAGATCAGAGCGGATTCACGCTTTCTCTTCTGAGACGCAGCACTCAGTGGCCCTGCTCTGCATAGACTAAAGCACTATTAATGTTTTGAGTTTACCCTGTGCATAGCTCTGCATGTTTTCCCTGTAGTGTGCGAAGTGAACTGTAAGAAAACAAACTTAAAAACCCTGGGTGCACTCCCCGAGCTAGCTCGCTTACTCAGTAGTTAAACCGAGCTACTGTAGTGCCCTAAAACTCGGTGATGCTATAGCTGCAGCCTTTAAATATGACTGCAGGTTTTGTTTGTGCAGCGTGTGTTTGTGTGGGTGTTCTCACTCCTTTTTTCTCCTCCTCCTCCTCCTCCTCCAGCTTGGATCCGAGGCAGACGGAAGGACCCCCCCTCCATCGAGGTACGTCTCCCCGCAGCCCCCCCGCTGCGCTGATGGTTGGACTCTCGGGGACTGGTTACAAGGGAGGGAAAAGAAGCGAAGATGGGAAGGGAAGGGCTTTGATTTGTTTTATCTTACAGTTTCGAACTGAATCCAGGAACTTTGGGGGACAGGTGTTAAAATAAACAGCAGCTGAAGTGCATTGATGGCAAGACTGAGAGCAAAAGCAGCCTCTGAACAAGGGGCTCACTGACACCATGTCCTAGTTTACATTCTTTTTTTTTT
>JAPMNQ010371583.1:0-14950 GCA_029874045.1 Chelon ramada
GCCTCGTACCCGCCCGCCCCTCTGACATTATACAGTTCACAACGTCTGTCTATAGCCGTCTGCTGATCAATAGGCTTGACTTGGAGCATATCGACGCTGGCATCGGGCTCATTGATCACATCCAGCCTCCATGGTAGGGTTTTCAAAGATAATTGGGCCCGGGAACCTGCCTCTTTATGAGTGACAGTGGGCTGAAATGATAATCAACTGGATCCAGTCCAAGTGCAATCCCAGTAGGACTGGCTGGACTCGAGGCAGGCAGCAGGGTTTCCTATTTTTAAAAGGATCCTTTAGCTGTAGCCTCCAACAGACATTCACAAAACATAAATACTTCATCTATGGCTATTGACAAGCTGCTAATATCAGAGCGCAACAATCTGGGCAAGAATCACACCAAAAAGTGCTAAGGTACAATCAATCTGTCACTATAAATAACAAAATAATAATAATATCTCACAAAAGCATTAGTAATACTTAAGGCAGAAGTGCTACAACAACAAGATACCAAAAATATGTTTCCCTCCGGACACCCAGCCCCCTCCCAAATTGAGTGTCTGAGAGATGATGTAAGGCTTTAATAAAAGGCCAGGCTGCTGATATTGATATTCATTATTACGCGGCCTGAGCTAACCCCATTATGTTCCCATTAGGGCTAATAACACATACAGCTAACTCATTTGTTTCATTTAGCCATTCTGCATATACAAAATTAAATGACACCGGATGGTGACAAAAGAAGATAGAGTGCTTTGACTTTGTTTGTGCACAATTTCTGCTCGTGACACCGTTCCCAAGATTTTAAGAGAAACGCGAGTTAACAGAATATCAAACGAGATCTGCGGAGGATAATGAGCGTGCTAAATCAATATTTCATATGTGAAGAATGAGACTTATTGTGTGTTGTGTGTCAAGCAGTAATTTATGATTTTTTTTTTTCTTTCCCTGACACAAATTCTTAGCTGCTTTCCAGCAGGTAGCCACAACACAAGATCAGCAGCACCAGAATAGCTTTGCGAGGAAGTGATGTAGCTGGTGAATTGGGTGAACGACGGTGAGCCCAGGGCATAGGCCTACATATTCAGAGAGAAGAGGACTCAACCTGCTTTTGGAGGATGAAGGCTGCTAAAAATAAGCCAGAGGAGCAGAAATCACAGAGAAAGAGAGAGAAAAAGAAAGAGAGAGGAGGAACTGCCATCAGCAGGCTGGGCTGGGTTTTGCCCCTCGCTGATTTAAGCCAGAAAGCTCCCACATCTCCACTGCTGCCCCTGCTGCCCCTGCTGCTCCATCTCTGAGCCCAAACCCCCTGTGAGACGCTGTGCCCCTGTGCTCAGGCTGTCAGGCCAGCACACCAGCTCACTACCGAGAGGCATTATGCTAATGGGAGGGCCTCCTTCCCTCTCTCCCTCTCTCCACAGCCCTTCACCGCTCAGTGGATCAGCTTGCCTTAGGGCCCTGCTGCTTGTTTTGACAGAGCATCCCCTGATAGTTGGGATTAGTCCAGCTTGTTTGGCTAAACTAGGAGAAGGGGATCTTAGGCTACTTTGAGTTTTTGGAGCTCCGCTGGAGCCAGATGCCTCCTGCTTTTATCCCCACCAGGAGAGGGCCTGCACCCCCCAAGGCCTGCCTACAGCCATGGGCAGCCATAACCATCCAGGCAGTGTCAGGACCCATGCTGCACACACACATGCAGCACAGAGAAACACTCTCACATACACACACATAGACACACATGCACACGCACACGCTCCTCACACCATATCCAGAAGACAAAATATTCACTGCACATAAATAGTCATGCAAAACCCTGAGAAGAGAAGCCAGACGCAAACAGCAACCATCACAAACCTCCTGCGATGCAAGCTAGAGAGACAGCAAGAGTTATCCCATGCTCAAAGCCGGAGACTGAAAATCCAAAACAGACCACTGGCCACACAGTAAAGAGTTCGAGAATTATAGTGATTGTTTGATTGTTTCTTTCATTCCTGTTGTGGTGTTCTGGGATAGAGGATAAAACACCAGGGTCCCGGTGCTTCACAGGGAAGCCTTACATGAGGAAGTGCTGTTTTATGGCTACATTCCTGCTCTACATTAATGGAGGCGTCGGGCTGCTATCCCTTTGAGAGAGGCTTGAACCTCTCTATTAAAGTGGCTGACCTGTGGTCGGCGGTTCAAACAGCCGGTATGCACATTAACGTCACATTCCCGGCGTTAGCGTCTGAAGAAGGAGGAAAAGAGAATAAATAAGAGGAGGTGGAGTGATCTCCCTTTCAGCAGCCGTCCCCAACAGGAGGCCCGTGCTATATTTTATTCACTAATGTCAGGTGGGTTCAGGCAGACTCTGGGTCGTCCTCAGACCGGCCTGCTCCCCTGTTTTCATCAAGGTCAGCGGGATGAAAAATAGAGCTATCCCCCTGTTAGCACGACTACAAAACACTGCTGCTCAGGCAAAATGCGTAGAGGGGAAGATTTAAGAGGAGGAGAGGAGAAGAAAGGAAAGGTAAGGGATAGAGAAGACAACCAGATATGAAAAGAAGGGCAGAGAGGATGTCAAAAATGTAAGGGATACAAAGGAAGAGAAAAAACATAAATAAAGAAATTTATAAACGACCAGATGAGAAAGTGAAGATGGGAGTAAATTACGAGTGGCACTGGAGTGGGGAAAGAGATGATGAAAAATGAGTACAGCAGAAATAGAAAAAGTAGAGAAGGAAAGAGAAAGTCACAAAAGCAGAAAAAGAAAAAAAAAGCAATACAGGAAATGTTAGGAGCGGAGGAAGGGAGACAATCAATAACAAGGAAGAGGAGAAGAACGGCAGAAAGAAAAGGTGATGAGGAGAGAAAAGAGGAAGAAGAAACTGAGAGAAAGGAGGGGGGAGGCTCTCAGGAGGGCTGGGTCACGGAGGCCCAGGGGTGATGTCAGCCTATTAAACTGATTTCACAGGTTCCCTTAACGAAGCCTCTGGCATGTTAAAGGGCAGGAAGCATCCTATTTCAGTCTTTTCTTCCCCTCCCCTTTAGAGCAGAGCGAGTGCAGGACTTATCGACAGCTACTGACAAACAGGCGTGAAGGAGGGCAGCTGCTGGGGCACTCCTCTCAGGACCCAAAACACAAGGTGGTATTCAGCGGCGGACCTGCCGATCTTCAAACCCCAGACGAACTCCATCTTGTCGCTCCACGCTGCCCTGACAGTAACCTGATCCTGAATGTTGAGCACCGCGGCCCGACAAACGAAGGGCTACTCCGGGCCGACAGCGCTGCCGATATTTTTGGAAGGAAGCCGTCAGGGGAGTAAAGTTGCACGGAGATCCAAAATCTTGACACTTGACTGCTGAGTGCTAAAGTCTGACAAAAGTACTCAATGTAGTCCAGTGGCAGTTCAATCCTTAGATCACTTACAATTTGATAGCTTAGAATAAATTGACTACATTTTCCCCAATCAAACTAATTGTGCCATTCCTACACTGCACAAAAGTAATAAGGCAAAGCTGGGGTCAAAGCACCAATGTTTTTAAGGTTCAGGCAACTTAAACCTGATATAATGCTTTAACAAATAGACCAATCTAAAGTGTACTAACAATAGGAGACAGATAAAAATCATTAAAATCATGCTTACAAATAAACAATTAACCATTGTCACAGTGCTACAGTAACAGGTTATGGTGAGGGTTGTCATTCACAGCCCACTTATTTTCCTTTTAAATATGATTCACACCTAATTATATTATGTCCTTTTATTGTTGGATTCATAATGAACTTTCACATTTGCATTACATTTGTAGTTTTTGAAGACAAAGCTGTAAAGTGCTGTAAAGGACTCCTAGTGCAACCTATCTATGAGCTAAAAATAACCATTACCATGAAATGAAGCTGTTGAAATGAAACGTAATTAACTTGTGTATGCACTATACGTGTGTGTTTGTGTGTGTGAGTGTGTGCGTCCTCTCACTCCCAAACATATACACAATCTGCTGAATCGTCCTGTCTGTTATCTGCAGCTGGCACTCTGTTGCCTTGCTATCAGTCCCTGCAGCATATGTTACCAGGTGTTCTCTCCCTCCAAACGCAATCTTTCATCAAGGTAACCCAACTGCAGACAAATTAATTAGGAGAATCAAGTCGACAGAGCCGGGGCCCAGAAGTTGAAGGTGGGGCGTATCAAAGCAAAAAGCCAGATTTCTTGGCTTCTGTCCCCTTCTTTCCTTGTTTTCCCATGGAATCTTTATTTCAACTCCCTCCCTCAACATTCTGCACGGATCCAGAAAGGTGGAATGTGTGGAAATGCATCCGTGTCTTTCATGTCTAAATGCATTTCAAAATTCCCCCAAAATATATATTGACTAACCGGACAAGAGCGGAAAAATGGAATTATCTTCTTCTTTCTTTTATTTTACTTTAAATTAACAATAAATTCAAATGACACTTGTATGGATAAAGTCGAGGCTGATTTTATTATTAAATAGACCTATGTGTTAATCCCTGGATGAATCCCTAATGTGCATACCAATAGAAACAATTACCGTTGTAGCAATTACGTCTCTTAAGTTTGTGACCTTTTCATATTTTGGTTTAAATGTACATCACAGCACCTCTGCGATGGGTTAAGGGCAAATGGGAATTGCAAAGAAAACTGGTGTGCATCTGTGTGTCTTTTTGACATGGCAAGGGTGTTAAAGTCCCTTTAATGAGGCGACTAGCTAGAAAACCAAGCAAATTCAGCCGTACTCATTTGTACAGAGTGTGCTGCACGGCTAAGTGTTAAGAATCAGGATAGTACTGTATTAAACCATGTGGGCTACTGGGCAAATGCTAAACTACTAGTAAGCTAATGGAATAGCGTTCTGTATATGTTCTTGCTAACGTTGCACTAGCATTTGATGCTATGGACTTGATAGCATGCTTGGTTCGAGGACAACTGAGCCTTTTCCTCATCAGCACTCTGAGTGAGTGACTGAGTGGGGGCTGTCATCAGCCTTTAAAGTAAAGATTGACTGATGATGTTTTTTGCCTTGACTGAGTGACCCAGTCGGAATCTAGGACAATACCATTTTAATAGACGTCCCTCTTTAGCTGGTCATGAACTTTGTTGTCCAGACTTGCTTAAATCTATGTTTAGGGCAGTCAAAAAGTATATTCTTATTGGGCCACTGCGATCCCAAATCACAGTTGTCAAATAATGTACAGTAGTGATGGGTAAGTAATTACAAATAATGATCAGTAAATTACAAGTAATAAATAAGCAGCATTATAATTGTTAGGTAGAAAACCAAGAGATGTAAACAAAGAGCAGAGGACATCAGAGCCTGAGCACTTTCGTTTGTAAGACTCAGTTTAATTTCAGACATAGTAAAGAGTAGAACTGAAGCCAGACCAACCTCCTCATGCACAAATTTATTGTGTGGGGAAAGCTGGTCTGGAGTCACTTTGTTGGGAACTGACTATGCTCTGGTAAGGATCTGCCGGACCAATCAAGTCGTTTGAGTGGGCTTCATATGGTGGTGGAGAGAAGAGTAACAGCGACATAGCCAACTGGTCACGTCATCTGAGTGCTGTGGAGTTGAATTTGCTTACAACAACATGTAGCCTACTGCTCAGGGCAGCGAGCTGTTCAGACTCCACCATCGTGTATGTTGTAAAAGATAGTGAGAGCGAAATAACTTGGAAGAGAATGAACAATTATCAGTGGCATTTGTCGGGAATGCCTTCATCCCTTAATGTGACATACTTCATTGCCCTGATTTTTTGGTTTTTGGACTATCCAATTGTGTGCAGAGATTTTCTTTTCTCTGTATCAGTTTAAACATTTTAAATGCCCTGTAATAAATATCTGGAGTCTAGCGATGCCAGGTTAAGTAAAGAAATTTACATTTGAGTTTGTAGAAATTGCTAAAACATATGAGGTGTTACACAGACTAACTGCCTACAGGAATATATCACAGGGAAGAAGTCCTGTCCACCCTGTGAAAGACAGCTGAATACAAGACAATGTTAGGGTGATATTCAGTGTGAATATAGGACTGCCTTCTTCGTGACAAGATTCAGTGAAGATGTAAATGGTCAAACACAGACATGCAACAAAGCTGAACATGAGAAGTGCTTTTTCTTTTGATAAGGAGTACTCCTTCAGCAACAGCCCTCCTTAGAATTCACTCTCAGTTAAATGTGCTATTTGTCTGCCAGGATTGAAATAAGCAAATCGCCCTCTTCTTTATTGTATTTCTGCAAGGAAAAATATATCTTCATATGGATTTGAGGACTCGGTGGCAATCTGCTCATCACCATTCATACAATATCACACACACACCACACCGGGAGAATTGGCTCTGTGCACTCACTCGTAGTCTTTCAGCTCTTAGCTAAATGGATCTCAGCGCCATCCCTCAGACACCAGTGACCTTCAGTCATTTAACAGGCAGTATGATAGGAACATGATATCAACACCTGAACAAAGCGCAGTGTAAAGCGCCACATCAAGCTGCTGTTTATTCATAGCGCAGTTGGTTGGGTCTGTCATCTAGAGGTCAGTCATTTGAATACTCCCCCATTACGGGCGACCGCCGTCCCTTTGCCTTCCAGTTAAAACAGCCGCACATCAGCCACTTCAAAAGAGCCCGGCTTCAAACATCGCATTTCCAGTATGACAAACGTACTTCACAGCAACAGCTCTGACAAAATATGCAGCAGCTGCCTAACGTAAAGGATGAAACGTGTAAAAATCAAGACTGTGCAGCGCTGGTGTCAAAAGGAGACACAGAGAGGCAGGGAACAAGAAAGTGAGAGAAGAGGAAAGGATGGCAGAGAGACGAGGAAGAGGCAGACAGAGAAGACAGGAGATGGAAGAGAAAAGCCCAAACAGGCTTTGTTTTAATTACCGGTGCAAGAAAGGCGGAGAAAAGCAGAGATTTTTGCTCGTTAGACTATTGCTTCGGATCAAACACTATATTTACATATCAGATTAAAACGCTCCCGCAAACGGTGAGATCTGAGATGTGAAGGCACGGCTAACGAGAGGAAGCCATCTTCCCGCTCACATTTGGGGGGGGGGGGCAACACTGGCAAAACAGCTCATCTATACTTATTAGAAGGAGCCGGATACAAAGACTAGATGAAGGGAGAACTCCGAGTCGAAGAGCTAGTTAGTGCAAAATACACCGAACAAGTAAGCTAACAAACACCAATCGCACATCATCTCATGAGGCAAATGAATTCAGGAAACTGAAAGACAGAGGAGTGGACGGAAACTCCATTTTCCGACTCTTCACCTAGCCAATTAGTAGCTCTGGCAGGTCAAAGTGCATTATGGGAGGTGGTAGGAGTTTAGTAGTAGCACAAATACATTGTCAGAAACGACACCCCTCCTTTCATCCTGCCTTTCTTCTGCGGTCTTTCTTCTCCACATCTGTAGAGGGAGAAGAGAGAGAGAGAAAGAGAGAGAGAGAGATTTGTGGCTCAAGGGATCCAAACGACTGGCCATCATTATTCCCTCTCAGATGCCAGTCTCGCGAAACACCCTCGCCCCAAACACCACCATCACCAGGCCTCCCCCGACCCCCACCACCTCTTGCACAGACGCCTAAATAAGCTGCAAGAGGCAGAAGCTGCAGTGGGGTCTGTGTTCCTTGCAGAATAAAGACTTCTGAGGGTGAAAACTCCATTACCACAGCGCTGCCGCTTCTCCCAGCCATCAAATGAGTGAGAAAGAAAGAAAGGGACAAAAACAGCCAGCGACAAACAGCGACGACTGATCGCCGGAGTGCGCGCGCGCGTAGTTGGCTGCGTGTTTTCGTATCAGTCAGCCGAGCTCACACTTGCAAGGCCACCTCCAAGAGGGAAGATGTGTGGCAAAAGCAAATTCGGCATCTATTGGAATAACAATGGAAGTGATTGGAGCTAACAACCCGAATCACTAGGCGCGAGGATTTGAAACATATGTCATGTTGTTGCGCATCAGTGATAAAAACTAATAACAGTATTCCCTGACTGCACTGTATGAGTGAGAGTCAGACACAAAGCCCAGCTCCCCTGCTGCCCCCCACGCCCCCCCATCCCCATCCCGCAATGTCAGATATATCAGCAATGCTAATGCCCAGGCAGCATCCTGCGCCGCTCTCCCTGAACCACTGAAAAGACAACCATTTAGGCTCTAAAAGACACACATAAACAAAAAAGGAAGGAGGAGATGAAAAGAGAGGAAGAAAATGAAAGAAAATGCAACAGGGAGAGAGGAAGAAAGAATGAAGAGACGCTGGGGTTGAGATGGGGGGGCGAAAGAGGAAGTCAATTACATATTCTGAACCTGGCCGATGTAGTCCTCAGGGATCTGCCTCCGCACCTCAGGATCTGTAAATAATTGACAGATAATATTAATTGGCTTTGGATTAGTGAGCAAGCTCGGTATCACACATTAATATTTGATCAGAGGATGATAGGGACCCTGGCAGGGGATCCGAAGGGGCAGCTGAGGCTGTTTTGTTGATTAGGCCAGAGAAGGGAGGAGACGGAGGCAAGTGGTAGCGGTAGCAGCAGCAGTAGCAACAACAGCAGCTCTAGACATACACACACTCACGCGCGCACAGATGGAAACACCCAGCCGTGGTTTGATGCTCCTGTTAGCTCCAGGCTGCTAAACCTCCTACTGCCAGCAAACTGCCTGCTTCTTGTTTCGCCACAAAGAATAAGAACAGAGAAAAACAGAGGAGGACTTCCGGAGCTGCTTTGATTGCTTTTTTCTTTTCTTTTCTTTTTTTTTTTTTTTTATCAGGAAGTGTGAGTGTGGTCTGCTAGTCTGCTGGGAGTACTATGGTGTTTTACCTATACCGGTCCAAAATTGACCACGTAGTAAAAATAGCACACGTTCTATTCTTATCAGAATTTTATGTTTCGTGATGATCCTGCTGAATAAGAGTAGATATACAGGGGAAACAAATTTATTAAGACCTTCAGCTTTTTTGCTTCTTTATTATATTGTGTAATTTAGTAACTTAGTTAGCCCACTTAATGTCTCTCACTTACACACTTACTTTTATTACTTTTTAAAATACAAATGCACATATAAATCCAAATATAACAAAATAATAAAAAGACTACACGCTTATGCTTCCCCACTAAAAATGGGTAAAGGTGTTAAATACTATAGCAAAGTTTGATTAAAAAAATAAAAAGAAAGAAAGAAAGAAAGAAAGAAAGAAATGGATACATTAAATGTTTAAGATTAAACATTTTGGAGTTCAAATTCCATCAGATTTGAAAAGGAAATTTGGTGAAATGTGACCAAAGCCTATGCGGGACATACAATGGTCTTTTCAAACACTTATATTCTCAGTTGGACGTGCAATAACCCTCCAAATATATTCAAATATGAGGACTAAACTTAAAGGTGCACAGGGTTTCCTGCAGCACCAGCAGCGATCCTCAGAGTGGTAGAAAACAAACAAGACAGATTTACGCAGCAAAACAAGCTGGCAGACATACACGCGCAATTAAACTCATGGAGGCTAATTAAAGTGTTACTGGAAGCACGCAACTAGAGTGTGACAACATAATGAAAGATTGAAGAGGGGAGGAGAGACATGGACCCCCCCTCCCCAACACTCACCCACCCTTCCTTTCTCTGAAAACAATGCCACCTCTCCCTTTCTCCACTCGCCTCCTCTCTCTCATCTACCATATGCTGCCATTTGTTTAGTCAAATCCCCTTTAAGCAGTGCAGATCTATGGCTCTGAGGCAGTGCTTTGCTACAACTTGGATCACTCTCCATAGACACATCGGCAGCCCGTATCCCTCATGGCTCGTGTCACTCGGCCAGGCTAGAAGAGTCTCCGGGGAGCGGCTTTTTATTGCTTTTCCACATCATTTGTCTGGCGATTACAGCTAGCCTCCCCTGAACCAGGGGAATAATCTCAATATTTCAATTTAAAGATAGCAGGAGAGAGAGGGAGAATGGCTACTTTGGCTTGGAGATTGTTCCTGCGCCACGCTGTGAAGAGGGCACTGAAAGAACGAGTTATAGATCATCTCGTGACACAAATGACTGCTTACTATTAGCAGGACACCTCGGTCAAAACTGCACACACTCCAAGTGGTCTTGAAGTGAGGCTTTGGTACTTCTTGATGGAGGGTTAAGTTTTTTATTTTCACAGTAGCTGCTATCATTTATTAAAGGAATCACTGACATGGCCTTGGTCATTATTATTTGTGATATTTGAGTCAGTTACGTTCTAGTAATCTGGCATGTGATCCACCTTACTGTCTCAGTTGTGCTTTATATATTTAGTCCATTTTGCCAATCAGCATAAAAGAAGATGAAACACTGACAATGTACTAAATAATACTAAATGCACATACTCAGGAAACTTTTCAGCAGAAATATCAGTGATTTTGCTTGACACAAGGATTTTATACTAAAGAATGATGATGTCAGATATTATTGGGAATGAGCACATGGAAAAAAAAAACATCCTAACATCTCCACAGCTGTCAGGCCAAATGAACGACCTAGATAAGAGATGAGTGATGTGGACTCACCAGTCCAGAGTGATATTTAAAAAAAATCCCAGTGTAGGTGTTTTTTTGTTACTGCCAGTGTAATAGAACTGTATTAGATATATGAGTCAATGAACTTTGACGTTATCGACCTTCTTAAATTCTCAACTGCCAAATGTAATGCAACAGAAAGGAATCACACATCATCATAGTTTAATAGCTTAGTCATTGAGCCACATCTGGAAAATGACGCTGTAATGAGTGATACAGCCTGGTCCCAGGATGGAAAGGGTTCAAATAAGTAAGTCTTAAAAAAAAAAAAAAAAAGTGGTATAATTCACTTACTTTCATATTTCATATTTCATATTTCTTCAGCAGATGTGTGCATGTGCACGTATCAGGATGTAAAAGACCACACTACACATGACTGTGACTGAATGACACTAGTCAGCTGGTAATCAATAGCCAAGAGTTGGTGACTGTGATGTATTGTATGTCAAAACGCAACAAATATTATTTACACTTTGTATCAGTGACACAGTTCCACTTCCATATTGCATGCTAACTGTGTACAGCCTGTGCTAATCTTTATGCTGTTAGTACACAAGCAATCAATATTTTATACTAACAGGAAATGATGCAGTGCACATCAGGATGCTCCTTCCAGCTAAACCCACAAGCCTTTTTCTAAAAAAATCAAAAGTTGATTGTTGTTTTCTAAAGCTGTTTTATGTGGCTGTGTTGCTGCCATTCCCAATTAGTAATATTTTTTTTTAGCTGCCATCACCTCCCTTGCCTCTTGTGTATTGCACAGCAGTGTACAAACAAGCCATCTTTAACCAGCATGAGTTGAACGACAGGAGTCACCTCTGCAGGTGAGTGATTATGCAATACAACTAATGCATGTACTATACACCAGAGAATTTTAAAAAGCAGCACATTTACTGTATATACAGTATGTACATGTAAATTCCAAATGTTGAAAAGTGTCCAACCATAATCCCATGATACTGGCTCCAAAGTCACTTTTACTCCACACAGTGATTACATAAGAAACACTTTAATTTTAGCATCACACTATGTGCCATTCCATACATGAAAATGCAGAAGCCTGAGAAAAGGATACATTAGAATGTGTAGGATTCTTGGAAGAAGGTAAAGCCATAAATCCATAATACTGCTAGTAGTCTCATCCCATCCTGAAAGAACAACATGAATAGTGTTAGTCCTCATGTCCAAGTTCACCATTTCAGAAGCAGGTTTACTATAAAACTCCATAAGATTACACATACAGTACTTTACTTACACCAAACGTGTGTGATCTCATTCTACAGTGTACTTGGTTACACACTGTTGTGCAACTTTAAATTACCTTGTACTTTATGCAAGTACAAGGTAATTTTCAAACAGCATATATAACTTCATATACAGAAGTTACTAGATAACTAATAATAGATGAGAAAGATAAAAAGATGTAATATGATGCATCGTGATCTGCTGTCCCTGTACAGGTGAGCCTTTATATGTAGACGACCACTTCTCAGCGGAGTTGGAGTTGCTATTGACAAGCCATAATCTACACCCACGGATTTAGGGTGAAAAATAACAAAACACAAAGAGATGAAAAGCAGACATGAGTAAGAACAATCTGGTTCACAGAGGATTGCTGAGACTTGTGCATGGACCCCGTAATCCCATTGCTCCATTTCATGCAGTTTTAGCCAGGAGAGCTTATCCCCAGCATCTAACCCTTAACATACTTCACTTGGTAAGATGGGAATCAGACAAGGGACTGATGGGAAAGTTCCAGGAGGTCTGTTGAGTCCCATGGAGTTCTGTAATGAAATCTCCAAGTGAAAATATCAAATTGGATATGCTTAAGAGGATGGCCCATTGGCTGGACAGCCCTTATACTTGCATGCTAACTCTAATATATAGATTTCAGCAGACTGTAAATTTGCTGAAGTGACAAGACAAGCAAATAATGGTCAACTTACTTTATGTAGAAGATGATTTAGCCTCTTGACCTGTCGTCATTGTTGCCCTACCGTTGATTAGAATATCATGAAAGACATCTGAATAGTCAGAGATTGACTATTCGTAAATCTTGCTGGCAAGAAAAAGACACACTAGGTCTCTCCATCTCCTTATTTTTAAGGCATTCTGGGAAAGCAAACAAACAAGCAAACAAAGGGGGAGTTAATCAAGCTAGCACACAAATGAACGCAGTTACAAATGTGACATGTGTTACAAATGAAGCGCTGGTTGCACCCATGCTTTGGCGTCCCTTGAAGACCAGAACTTGCGTGCATGACAAGTCAAAACTATGCAAACTGATGAAGAACAGATACATGCTGACAACCCTGTGGATAGAAACTCCACAGCATACTCTGTTTGTTCAACTACTGCCTGAACAAACAGCTACCATTGTTTGCAGATCGCTCAAAACCTGTTGAGATTTCCAAAGAATGTTTAGTACCGAACAGGCCTCATGCCCACATAATGACATTTATGTAGCAGGAGAGAACGTGTATTAGAACTTTAACACATTACAGCAGAAGCAGGGTGAAAAGGGGGCGTTTTATATAGTAGTGGTACGGGGGATTGACTATGACGTGCACTCAAAAACAAGGAGATCGCAGAGCAGTTTTAACTGATTCTTGACTTGTCACGCATCAGTCACCATGGCTCCCAAATGCACAGATGTGTGCAGCTCACTTATTTTTATCCGTTCCTTCACCTTCAGCAGATGGATTCAATAAGTTTGATTGTTAAAGGGACAATTCATAACATTTAGAGAGCAAAGCTGAGCAACATAATGAATACAATGTTGCTGGTGTTTACACTATAGCCTATCCTGAATCAGAAACAAAATCAGGCGCTCCTTTTACTGTGGTCTCTGGCAGATTATGTAGTTTGCACCATAGTTTAACACAAACTAGCCCAAGCAAATCATACTTAATGGGCCAATGTACCAGATTTTTGGAGTATCATGTAAAAGCACCCTCCCAGAGCAAAAAATGAAATCGGATAGTCTGGTTTAGTTTTAAAGGTAACCAAATTCAAAATCTGCGGTCCACTACTTCACCCAAACTTAGATCGGTATGTTGTGTGCTTGTGTGCAAGAAAAAACGCTGACGTAAATGCCAACAAAAAAAGTTCTCTCATCCTGGGTTGCTGTGTGTGAGTTTGGCACCATGTAGAGCCACCTTCTTGACCCAGAGGCTTTACATTCAAATGATGTCATGTATATTAAAATAGCTTCTCTGGGCACTGGGAAAGTCTTACAAATACTAAACTTTCATGGTTTAAGAACTAATAAAATAAAAAGTAATAGTTGACCATGTTCGCAGTTTTCCAGGCATTTGATGTTTTTTTTGTTTTTTTTTCTCACAATGCTGCTGTAGAGGAAAAAGTCTGTGGTTGCTGACTGGGATAAATTTGTCTAAAGGCCGGCTCAGTGTGTTGTATCCAGCTGGGGTTCGCTTCAGTTGTAGACATTGAAGGTATTTTAAAAACCTGAAATATTTATTATATTGCTGCATGTTAACACCGATCATTCGCATTTATGTCTACCTGGGACACATAGAAAGAAGCCTAACCCCACTGCTAAATGTACACACAACAAACTGTATATTCTGCCTCGTATGAGGTCATATTTAGTCACATGCAATAATTTGTATTACTTTTCAAAACATAAGATATAGTTTGTAGTAGTTTAGGCTGCATTTTAACTTGCCACGCAAAGAAAACAACTGCAATTAGGAGGGTTGCATTCTTTGATTTTGTGCAAAATATCTGTCAAGAACATTTACCAAGCTCTACATGTTTGAAAAGAAGTCCTCTCTAATCAAGCTGAGCCTCTACTATTTGTGCTGACCCAGCATTAACATCAGTATTAACACAGTTACCTGTTGTTGTCTCTAGTAATTCAGAAGCTGACTCCCTGATTAAGCTAAAAGAATATCTCAGGGAAATAGGTCAAAACTGAATTTGAGTCATCTGTGAATATCTGCAAGTTTTTCCAGATTTCCAGATTTCTTTTTTCTTTTACAGTTCTACTGTACACAGAAATGAATCAAGCAGCCTGCTGACAACTGACAACAAACCTACAAATAACAGGAAAATAAACCACTTAGTCCCTCTACAATACCTGCAAGTTTTTTTACTTCTTTACTTCTTTTACTTTGCTGGTATTTAACTGCATTGGCAATCTGTCTTTGACTAAATTAAATGTGATAGAATTATGCATTGGTATTTCATGAGTGGATATGTGGACGATGATTAGATGAACTGCCAACCTTGGTCCTGGAACCAATTTTCATGGCAACAATACAAAATAGACACTTCACATTTCTTGCTTCTTGTTTAGATCAGGGCTGTATAGTATTCTTACTTCTTCCATCTTTACTGTGAAGGTGGTAAATCCAATAAGGTGCATCACTATTTTATCATAACGTTTTGTGCAT
>JAPMNQ010371604.1:5698-16800 GCA_029874045.1 Chelon ramada
CTCTGTCATGATATGCTATTTTAGTTCTCAGAGAATGCCTTGAAAAGCCAACAATTAACAGATTCTAAAAAGACATATCTGATGTAGCTTTAACCTGTTCTTAAAACTGTTCTTTTCTACAGCTCTACTTAATTTTGAGTCAGTGCCACATTCACCATCCTGCTGTCGCAAACATTTCTAACGTATATTGTTCTGTACCTGAACAAATGCACTCCTTATTCTTGTCTGTGTCACATTTGATAGGAAAAAATACGATGCTCAGCGGATTTGGGAAGCAGATCAGCATTTTTAAACATGAAACTTGATATTTGCTATAGATAGGGTTGGATACAGTCTTGAAAGAACAAAAACCATTATTAGTTTTGGCCTCGTTGTGGAATTTTACCTGTAGAATAGTCTTCCTTATCTGTCAGTGTGGTTAAAATGTCTTTAACTTTTAAATTCTAAAAATGTTGGTGCCTTTATCTACATTTTTGTCTGGCAATCATTTGTCAAAGCCTCGATTGCCATGGGAGATTTTTTAACAAATAAAGTACACTGCAACATTAGAAATAAAACTGCATTTTGGCCGAGAACACGCTGGAAGTAGAAAACATTTCCTGTTCCTCTGAAAATCCTCGGCCCTGCTCTGTTTCTCTGGAAGACTGCAGCTCATGTCGTTAATGATATACAGAGCTGAAAGGAGCCAAGAGCAGACTTGAGTCTGTCACTGACAGCACTGAGAGCATATCTCTGTCTTTTAAACCACAGTGACAGCATTTTCCATCTCTGACTCTCCCTCTCTCTACTCTTTGATCACAGCACAGAGGTGAAGCAGAGTCGGGGACAGGCTCACTCTCTGCAGACGTGACAACATTCACTAAAATACCAACAGAGGGATAGAAGTCACGACGCAGTCCAGAGATATTTTGGTTCGAATCAGTTGTTTGCTTTACAGTCAAATGAATGGAGTGAGTTTATTAGTACTGCTGACACAACCAACTTTAACTAATATTTTCACTCAAAATGTCTCTAAAGTTGATGATAATATAAAGACTCAGAGCGAGAGTTTGTGAGGACAACATCCATATATTGAGTGTGTAACTAGTAGAAGAACTGCAAAAGTGCCCTGCTCACTGTTGGCTTTTAAAATGCTCCACACACAATGTTGTGGTTAAAGACCTCTGTCACATTTATTTAATGTTCATTAGTGTAGAATAAAAATCTAAATACAACATGGTGTATTCATGATTTGAACAAATTATGCAGACTTGAGAGTTGCTGGAGGGTATACCTCCAGCAGATTTGTAGCACGATACTGAAGAATATTTATGAATTTTAATAAATTCTGTACAAACTAACTTACAAGCTATCAGATTATCAAGTCAACTATAACGACTTGACATAAATGACATTGGTTATGCTTTAAAAACGGCATGTTTTGTTTAAGTTCTCTTGGATCTATTATGGATTCTACAAAAAGCTAACACACAGTAATGATCCCCCTGCTCATTGTCAGTCATTTAAATAACCTCTCTGGCTTTGAATAACACAAACAGTGCAGCCATAAACCTTCTCGTGTGTCATTTTGTTACTACAACAACAACCTCAATCATTTTACTTTACTACTCCTGACTTTAAGCTTTGCTGTCTGTGACATGATTGATGTAGATGTGATGCAGCATGAATAACTGCACCAGGGAGCTCCTCTCAGACACACTGTGGAATGTGGAGGTTCACTGGATGTTTGTTTGGGCTTGCTGGCTCTAGACGGCAGCTGCCTACTGATCATTCTTAGAGGACATTTGTAGGTTTTTCCCCTTTGATAGAGATTGCATATGGTAGACAGTGTTGTTGGTGGCCACACAGAGCTCCAGGTTAACTTGTTTCCTTAATGCTGACATTTCAGAGATACTGCACACTTGCTGACTTCCTTGGAGAGTTGGGAATTTGCACAAACCTGCTAAAGGTGGATTATGAATAATGAGTACAGCATTAAAAATATCACAGCATTCAAAATCTCATTTGCAGCAGGATCAACTACATTAACGGGGTAGAGGAGGGGGTGAGGGCACACGAGGCCACATTTAAATGCAGAGCTGGGGGAAGTTTAATTGGGAAGTTGGGGCCTGTTTGTGTGCAGCTGCTTCTGCTGCTCCTGGTTGCCTTATTTATGGATGAGCATCATAAAAAAACAAGACTTTCTCTTGAGCCCGCTGCTAATATGAAGGCGAAGCTTTGAAGTACTGTGGAGCGCAGAGAGTTTCATTTCCTGTGAATAATGCAACCTTCATCCATTTCTGCTTTGTATTTAGCTTCAGAACTCTTCCAGCAAACTCTGCCCCCGACCCCACAGCTTTTTCTCTCACTCACAGCTCACGGCTGTGCTCAACACAATTATACACACAGGGAGAAAAACAAACACATGCACACACAGGTTTTATTGCACAAGGTCGTGCCCTGAAGGCTCAAAGTTTAACCGCCAATATTTCAGCATAAACACCTTCCGCAACCTCAGCAGAGGAAGGAGGAGATTCCTTAACACTAACAAAACTTTTATAAATCTACTGCAAACCACCAGAAACCACATTTATCTAAAATTCCTTCTGATGCAATGAGAAAGAAAAAGAACGACTCCCCCTAAAAACACACTTATTAAATCAAAGCAAGAGCAAGCTGAGACTATGCAGTACTAACTGTAGCTTTTCTGACTGCGTATGTGGGACAAACTAGTTTCTGTTAGTGCAGTTAGTTCAGGGTCATACAAAGTATTAGATGTAATTCAACCCAACATTGAGCATATACTGTATAAGTTCACATTACCTGCTCTAATTTAAGACATTACCAAATCAGTTTCAGAGTCGTGACTTTTACTGGAGTATAAATGACAGGATAAGTAATCAGACTGACTGATGTTTAATGTAATGACTTTCAGTAAATGCGATTTACTATAAACGGCAGCATGTTTCAATGCCAATGCTCTGCTTCTGGTTAAAGGCAAACATTCGTATATTTCTGTCCATCAAAACAGAAGCTTGTTTTGTCATTTACTAGACAAACTTATTCTATAAACAGAAACATCTCACCTTGATGGCATAGTTGACCAGTGGGTCCTTGGCATAAGACGCAGTGTAGTACACAGCGTCCCCAGCCTCACAGCAGGGTTTCCCAGTGGTCAGCCTGAAGTGGGACCAGCTGTCGGTACCGAATCTCAAATGATCCTTCTGGCCGGCCATGAAACGGTCCTCACACTTTGCGGCCAGCTTCCGCAGGGTGTCCGTGTGGAGCCCCCGGATCCTCCCCACCACCTCATCCCAGCTGTCTAAACCCCTGTAAAGAGCCGGCCTCTGGGGTTTGGACCCACCTCCTCCTCCAGCAGCAACTCGACCTGTTGTCCGACCTCTTCCAATCAGAGACTCTGTACTTGGGTAGACCCTCCTCTCCCTGCTGGTGGTCGCACTGGGTGCAGCGGGCGCAGATTGGGGGCCAAGGGAGGATACACTGTTAGCCAGACGGGCCTTGTTGGTAGCTGTGGAGGCTGATGGTCTCTCCAAGGAGTCACCACTCTCATGGTCGTGGCCTCGATGAGGCTCAGAGCTGAGAGAAGAGCTCTGACTAGCTGTTTCCCAGGTGGAGTCCAAGTCGTAGAGAGGATTGGCCACACTTAGGTTGGTGCCCCCTGGTTTAGCTTCAGCTCGAGGTCTAAAAGCTCCCTGGATTGGCTCTTTGCCGACTAGGCTGGGTTCAGTACTGGAGCGAGGAACTGCCTTCTTGGGTAGTGGTGGTGGTGTAGCTTTAGGCGCTGGCTGGTCAGCAAGGCCATCCAGGTCAATGGAGGCCAAGGTATCGTTGGATGCTTTCATGTTCCGTGGCTGTTTCAATGGGATCATGTTGGCTCGAGACTGACCTGGAGGAAAAGAAAGATAACGCAGAAGTAAGAATCAATGAAAATAAAGAGCAGGAAATCTAGTAAAGGGGCGGCACAGTGGCGAGGTGGTTAGCATTTATGCCTCACAGCGAGAAGGTCCTGGGTTCGAAATCCATGGGCCGACTGGGCCTTTCTGTGTGGAGTTTGCATGTTCTCCCTGTGTCTGCGTGGGTTCTCTGCTGGTTAGGTTCATTGGTGATTCTAAATTGGCCGTAGGTGTGCATGCGAGTGTGAATGGTTGTCTGTCTCTCTGTCTCTCCCAGAAATAAGCGGTTACAGAAGATGAATAAATGAATGAATGAAATCTAGTTAACAACTTGGACTTCAATACAAGCAAGTACATTCCCATAATGTAAAAACATTTATGGTAACCCCATGTTACCCCATCCTACAATGGTTCTGATTGGTTGTGTGACTATCCAATTGTGTGCACAGGTATGTATCGGTTGAAACATGCCCCCTAACAAAATCCAAATAGCGTGTTACCAGACTATGAGTATGGTAATATAAGAATATGGTACCACACCATTGGCAAACACCAGACTACCACCAAACACCATCTTCATAAATGATGCTGCTACAGATTCAACAAACCAGAATCCAACAAAATGTTCAACAACGTTCCTGTTTTCTTGTTTTGGTTTCTTGTCTACATTTTGTTTTATGTTCTCTTAGTGGTATAAGACATTTCTGTGACTTTTATAGTCAACTTCTAAGCCTTTGTGTCATACAAATAGTTAGTAAAAATCTATCTATATAAGATTCTCTGCCACACTGTTTTACGGTGGCCCACTGGCTCACTGCCTCTGATGAAGATGAGAGGCTGACATAAGGTTGTGTACTGCGGCACGTGAGGGAACTGGCGAGGAGAATTCAAGCCAGAGAGCAGGACAGCTGGGCACAAGTCATTGCCGCAACAATCCAGCTGCCCGACTCAATCTGCAGTTCTGTTCTGCAGCGAGGCTTAAAGAGGCAGCGTGGAGAGCAAATTTATCAGTGGCTTGACGTGACCTTATTTTTCTGGGAGGCTGGTGGGAGGGAATTGGAGGTTTGAGGGGTTGATTAGACTCCCTCATTGTTCTCCAGAGTTGAGGACCAGAGAGGCAGACGGGTCAGAGACAAGTGTCTGAGAAAATGAAAAGAACGGGGGGTTGTGCCTAAGCATGATGGGAATGAAACAGCAGTTTTAAATAAGTGCGTGGACAAGGTCGCAGAAAGCTCTACTGTGCAGCTTTAACTCACCAGGGAACACCCATATTTCTTAGAAGATAATACTGAGAGTTCGAAGACGACATGTTTCTGCTTGAACTTCTCTTTATAATGTCCAAATTCTACTGTTTACCTGTTTACAAATTCTTGTTAAAATGTACTACTTGCCACGTGTAAGTCACGCCCCCTTCGTCTTAAGAATGCAGTAGAAGTCTTAAGACAGAGCAGTCAGGATAAAGTAAATGAGTCTTGGTAATCCTCCCTGGAACGAATATATTATTTAATGTGTTCCTCCACCAATCTGCAGTAATCCATCCAAGAAAGCAGGCGTCTCCCTTGACCAGTTGTGAGGATGGTTTATTGCAGAGCTGTACTTGCGACTTAAATGAATTACATAAGATAGTTTTTTGCAGTCATCTGTAAAATGTCTAAATAGTGTAGTAAAATCTCATCAGAATTTCTCAGAAACTAAAATAACCCTGTCAGACTTCTTACATTGTCTAACCAGCAGTCTGAAATCCAAATATAAGGCATTTACAAAGACATAAAACAGAGAAAAGCACCAACTCATTAGATTTGAGTAACTCAGACACTCAAATTTTAGAAATTTTTGCTTGAACAATTGCTGAAATTATCAGTTTTAATATATATATATATTTTAATAAGTGGAAATAATTCAAAGTGATAACAATGACTATGACATTGATTTTTTTTATGTTTCAAACCCTCAGCTGTTAAACTTAACTTCTTCTGATTTGAGTCTGCCTGACAGAGATAAAGCAGCAGTCCCTTGAAGATCTGCTGAGGATTAAAACACTTATTGCATTTTCTTTCACTGTAAAACCTCATCTGTCTTAAACAGTTTTGTTACTGGTGTCATCCAAATGTGGGTACCAAAACACACAAATTCAGAGCTATCACATCATCTCTCCTGCATGTTATCATATCCCATCACAAATACTGAGAGAAAGAAAATCAAATAATCTAACAAGCACGTACAGGGACAGCTGCAGAGAAGCACATTTTTTCTCCAGCTGGGTTAATTGAGGGATTTTCTATGTTTAGATATTTAGAATCACACTGAAACCAATGGTTGAAAATGATTTACTGCTAAGTCATCTGCTCATAGACTGGAGATAATACAGATGTAATATTTTCAAGCATCAAAGAATGACTTTCTGCACAGTCAAAAACTATATTATATATATACTGTATATAAATATTAGTGTATTAAAGCGCTCCACTTCAAAATTCAGACACCGGTATTCTCTTGCATTTCTTTAAAAGGGGATGAAGGTACTTGTTGCTGCAGCAGAATGATTACTGCTTAGCCATTGTGCTGCAACAAAACTAAGTCTGACAACGAAACAAGAGGAAGCGATGGAGGAGGTGGGTAGAATAAAGAAGAGCAGAGGGAAGGAATGAAGCGAGAGCAGTGGAGTGGGTGGTTAATGGAGGAGAAAGTGGGGGGAATGAGAGACAAACAAAGATGTGAGGGGGTGAGCAGGAGACACTTGATAAAGACAGATGACTACTGAGAGATAAGGAGGAAAAACAAGATAAACAAGCCTACCTCAATTCCACTAATGCCCCAAAGTTTTTATTTAAACGCGGTACAGCGGAGGCAGAATGAAAGGCTTTTCTCTGCTTCCATCCCTGAGAGCCTGCGAGGAGCCTCTGGTGCCAACAGGCTGGCTCAACGCTCCCACCAATACTGGCGATTTCTCTCTGAGCGAGGCAGAGCGCTCTGCCTCCTACTGCCTGATGCTCTGATTAAAACAAGCGCATGTATACTGTATGACAGTGAGTGAGAGAGAGAGAGACACTTGTTTGGAAAAAAAAACGAGTGAAAACGTTACTGCAGCCAAAAGTGAACAGGAGAATGAGGAAAAGAATTTTTCTCAAATCTTGACGAGCACAAGAGACGAGACAGATGTGGGAACTTAAAATAAGCTTCACACCCAGCGGCTGTGTGTCTCGAAGCAGCAGGAGCGTGTGTATTAAAGGCCACACGCGCCCTCCTAAACAAAACTGATGTGCTGTGCAATACAGCAAACAAAGACAGAAGCACGCATTGCTATCTTGTCCCTCATTAGCAGCGTGAAGCAAAGTAAAATTAGGCTGCAGGCAGCTCATCATGCGTCATCCAGGGAGCTTTAAACACAATCACAACACATCTATCCACAGGGCCAAATAAACACGCACAAAACTGCATACCCAATTTGTACATACTCAGTGGAGAAAAAAAAAAGAAGAAGAATAAAGTTCAATTAGCGCAACATAAAACACAAATATTTTGGCCGCTGACAGTAAGAAAAAACCCCAACACATCTATTAAATATCACACGTCCACATGTGTAAAGACACAGTGAAGCAACTCGATAGTACCTCCGCTTCACAAACCCACACTCTGCACCCTATCACTTTGTGTTTCTATTTCTTGCTCTCTCACACACCACTTGATCACAGAGACATGATTTCCCACACACACAGAGCCTCATATTTAAGTGGCCAGCAATGCATGACAGCCGTGCCCACTTCTCTCTTCCTCCCATCATCTCTCAAAAGCCTGGTCTTATATGCTCTTTGTTATGCACCTGTAATACTGAGCAGCTGACAAGGTCTGATCATGAAATGTCCACTGTCAACAAGTCGCAAACAGGCTCTAAAAAAGATAGTGTTGCAGAAAAACGTTATTACGGTATTCACTGAACACTCCTCACAACGGCGTTATTTTCATGCAAAATAACTGAAGAATTGGGAACAACTCTGAAGTGTCAGCAAATACTTTGTTGTTTTTCTTCCAGTTATTTACAGATGCTTGCTTTTGCTGCAAATAGGTCACCTTATAGTAAATAAGACACATTTCATTCTTTGGCTTTTAATAATGTCAAGGAAGGAGATAACAAAAACAGAAACAAGTTCTCTGTTTCTATTGATTCCTCTGCTCTTTGGACTCGACTCCTTGAGTCCCTTTGCATCGAAACTCTAAGGTTACACAAACTGTCTGTGTTGTTTTCCCCAATGGAAGATGTTTTTATTTTCAAGAAAACACAAGATCTGTGTTCTACTCAAGAGGCAACCTCTGAAGCCAATTTGGCAGGGCAAGAAACGGCAGGTCCTCAAATGACAACTTGAGGCTGGCTCAGTCACGACAGACTTCCGTGAAAAATGGACAACTTTACAGCAGAAATAACATGTTCAAATTTCTTGAATTGATTCAAAGCCAGTTAACACGGTCTGGATTATATTTGATAAAATACAATATCAATTTATTGAGAGACAATTGACTTTTGAAACTATTTTGTTTGGTTATGAAAGAGATTTTCACAAAATGAATGCAGCAAATTGGACACAAATGCAACCCTGACCAAGTGCCATATGGCTTTGCTCTTTTCTGTTGTCTTTTTAAATCCAAAACCAAAAGTCCTACCACTCATCAGCTTTCAGGCCTGAAAATGCTCACAGAGTTGTAGTTTCTGTCATGTTTTGGATCTCACTCTCACCTCGGCTAATTGCAAGATAGCCGTGAGATCTAAGACAAAAGGATGCAGGAAATGGCATATATTTAAAAAAAAAAAAAAAAAGAAGAAAAGATGCAATAGATACAAGGATTCTATGTATAGATATGGGATCTTTCAAATGAAGATCAATTTTAACTGGAAATGCTTACACCACAGTGGTGTGGCGGTTACCATCCACGCCATTTCTATGTGGAGTTTGTCCTCCAGAGGACAAGTGGTTACAGAAAATGAATGAATGAATGTTTACAATTTACCAGGGTAGATCTCTATGTAACTTACCCACCATATAGGCCGCATTTGTCCATATTATCTACAGTCAGTGGTGCCATTGTACAAGATATTGCAGAGCACTTCCACAGAAATGAGTTATAAACCTTTAAGTGAATAATTCAGGTTGTAGGGATGTCTCTTCTACTCCATGCCTTTCTCACACTGGACTTTATTAATGCCAAACCAGACAATTAGGATCATTCAGAGAAAAAAAGAAATCATATAATTATGTTGCGATTATACAGGAGATAAAAGCTTTTATGACATTAATAGCAGTACTGTGGTCAATCATACAGAACATTCATACAGTTCTTATACTGTGGTAAGGGAGCACTGTGGTTAATAGCGTAGTCCCATTCCAAACCCATCAATCATTTCAAATACAGTTTGCAGAGATGCAAGAGAGGAGAAAAAAGCAAGGAGACAGAAAAGATAAAAATAGGATCTGTGAATGAGTGATCTGTAGAGGCAGGAGTTTTGATCGCGTTTCAAACAGAGACAGGACCACAGAGTCCAGACCTTAACCTCATTGAGGATCTTTGGGATGTGCTGGAGAAGGCTTTGAGCAGTGGTCAGACTCTCCCATCATCAATATAAGATCTTGGTGAAGAATTATGGTGAATGCAGAAGCTTATCAAAACAATGCCACAGCAAAGCTAAAGGCGGTCCAATTAAATATTATGCTTGACGTCTTTTTTTTTGGCCAGGCAGTGTATTTCCCACCTCTAGCTGAAATCTTTTAGAAGTTATTCTAGGCTGAAACTATGGGTGACAAGATGTGAGCTCCAGCTATTTTAACAGGGAATAAATTATGACTTGTCACATGAGGAAGTGTGCTGATGCAGGAGAAAAGTGAAACTGGCTAGGAGTGAATGAACTGCACAAACACATGAGTGAAGATTTGTGGCGATATTCATCTACTCCTTACAACCTTTAAAACAACTCTAAATAAAAGCATAGCAAAGACATACCAGGTGTTTTTTTTATATATATAAGAAATTCAAAAGCTATGCAAAATTGATTTGTAGTCAGACCACTGTACAGTCAAAATACATAAAGATTTTAATTGTTCTGACTTACTCAGCACACACAAAAACCCAGGTGAATATCCACTGGCAGAAAAATCTGTCCAACTCAGACAAAACCTGCAAATTTGGACCACAAAAGCGTTTTGATTTTGAGGTACCCATGCTTACCGACACTACAAAGTAAGCACCATTTTAAGGTATCTGTCAGCTATCCGCAACATGAATGCCATCCTATGCGCATACACAAACCATGTGCCACTCTTACCCATGTTGCTGTAGGTGGCACTGCATTGGCTGGAGGCAGGAGAGTGGGAGTGATTAGAGTGATTCCCGTCATCCTCGGGCTCTCCGAGGCTGGCGCTGCCCTCGCTGGCAGAAGCTGCAGTAGAAACCTGGTTGGCGTGGCCCTCCTCGCACTCCCCAAGCACCAGACCCAGATTCACTCTGGCAAGCAGGGAGGTGGCACTGGGTAGCTCCCGATTCCTGGCATTGCTGGCACTCACTGGTACCTGGCTGCACATGACAGAAAGAGGAGTGACTCATTCAGTTATGAAAATGTGGACAGTGGAATTACTTGAGGTTTAACTACTTTTTATGACAAGGTTTTCGATCTACAAAGACAGAAAAGAAGAGGTATGATATTAGAGAGCAATATTGCAGAGCCAGTAGTGTTGCATGATAATAAAAGAGCTTCTTTTGATGAGGATTTTAATCTATCATCATTCGTTTTGTCTATGACAACTATATCTAACACAGGATATGAATAAAACACATACAACAATGTTTTTTATCTGCTCAGTTTTTCAGTCTCTGTATCAGTGCACTTCATCTATCCGAGCAAGTGATGAATTGGAGACAGTGCAGCGGTAAGTGGGAGGCTTTTGAAGTCTGATGTGTTTTATATGCAGCTGCACACACGGTGCCTGAGGGAAGGTGGAAGAACAACGCAAAGCAGGTCACAGTGGAGTGTGATAATATATTTTGAAGGGTCCTGTGACAGTAGGTGGCCATGATTTGAGGTGTTTAAAGAGGTGAGATGCTTTGAATCTGAATCTAATGGGTGTGAGGACAAGGTGGCAGACTTAAATGTATTACTTTTAGCTTTTCTAACTTAACACTACTCCAACACTGTTATGTTAGTACCATGTTAAAACACTCCAGTTC
>JAPMNQ010371644.1:0-10605 GCA_029874045.1 Chelon ramada
GTAGAGAGAGACTGCAGTTCTTGGAAGTCAATCCTTCACAAAGTAAGAAAAAAGGAGTCGACTGAGGCAATTTATAGTACTCCTCCTGCTTCAACCAGGGCTATACCTATACTATACTGTGTGGGGGAAAGTTTAAAAGGCACTAACTGGAATCTGTCATCCTCAGTTATTGGCCAACATGGCGTAGTATCTGTATATGTTACAGGTTTATGTGAAGTCTGCTGTCTGATGTTTGACATTTCTATTCTGATTTTGTGATAGTCGGCAGTAGGCGGCATGCTGAGAAGATTCTGGTATCTCGAGGAGCGTCGGCTTCTTCCTAAAGTCATTAAGTCACCCACATGAGGATAAATGGTGATTTTAAACTGGCTGTTGGTATGCATGTCTCTCTGTTTTAGTCCACTCTTCTATTGAGGTTAATCGCAAAAGCGTTTTCTATCCCAGATAGAAATTTTATAAAGTTTTGAAAGTTCTAACAAATAAGAAATAAGCATTTAGGTCTGAGAAGCTTCTCCTGTCATAGTACATCTAAAATCAAAGCAACTGGATTTGTTTTTCTTGAAGAGGTGGAGAGTTTAGATTTTTTAATTTGGAACTTCTTACTGGAAATTCACATGACTGGGGTCTGTTAACCACCCAAACCTCACCATCTGCTTGAGAGGCCATAGTCATGCGAGTTGGTCAGGTGAGCACCACCCACAGATGTTCCAAAAAAGTTAAAAAACAGACATTGAACTTGCATAACTGGCAGCTTGGACAAGTTTGATTCTGAAGTTTGGAATCCGGATGACGGGTGGGCGCAGTACAGTCATTCTGGTATTGAACAGCCTATGAAATGCATTCTGGGATACATGGTTGCACCGAGTCCACACAAGTTACCTCAAGATTAATCTGTGCAAGAGCACATCCAGGTATTTGACCTGTCCTTGGTTAGACGTGTACTCGGGCACAAATCCACAAGAACTAAGCTACAGACAAGAATGCATCTCGATAAACTCCTCACCTCTTCACGAAAACTCAAACAAATCCAGATGCTTTTGGTTTAGACCTGCTTTGGAAATAAGGTTTGAATTCCAACTAAGCGACATTCACCATCAAACATTAGGAACGTTGACGACTTGCTCCCGGTTTATTCGTTCACAACCCTGATATGAAGCGAAGGTCTTTAATTCTTGCTGTTATTCTCCACATTTAAAACATTCTGGTGCATATTTTATTTTGGTGCAGGTTAATGACTGAGCTGTCTCAAATGCTGTTGTAACAAATAAAAAATATGCAGAAGCACTCACGGTGTGTGGCAGAGATCACACGCAGATTCGAGATCCGGCACGCCCCCAAAACATCAATGAGGCAATAACAGGCGTAATGAAGGGCATGGTGCATCGTGCTAATCTCATCAAAGAGCAAAAGACACACACATGTCACATCCTCTTTAGTATCAGCAGCACAGTGTCTCCTGTTAAAGTCAGACATGTGGCTTCTGAAGTCACAGCTTCCTGGTTTCTCTCCCTGTCGACACAAGATGGCAGCATCGTATCACCCGACTCCTGATACGTGCATTAATTCCTCCAGTAACAGTTTTATTTCTTATATATATCCCTCTGCTTCCTCCCTGTGCCCCGCCGACAAGCTTAAGCATTGCATAAGCTTAACAATCCAGTGAATATTTTGTCTAACAATGGCGGGAATGAGTCAGTTTAGTTCTTCAAAGGAACGCAGAAGAACTAAGAAAGGGCTTTTTCTTTGATGAACACTATAATTTAATTACCTGCATAATTAAAAGAGACTTTATTTGGAATTATTTCACTCTTATTGTTTGAGCACGGTGCAGCAGAATCAAAGACAAGGGGAAAAACCACTCTCCTCTTTCTCTTTGAGAGGTGAAGTAGATGTAAATGATAAAATGATTAAAGTAGAAAGGGGAGTAATAGTAAATATACTGATAAAAACTAAAAAGCTGGACAATTTCTTTAGTTGATGGCGTAAAATGAAAAATTTAATAAGATTTATTTTTCAATTGCATGTGTGTTGCATACAACTGGTAGATAAATAATCAGCATAACGACTGAGCACAGATTTTCTCACATTTTTGGGCAAATACTCTGCGAAGGTTTGCACCGAGAGCTAAATAATTCTTCCCTCATGAGACTAAGGGTTTGTGCGGTGTGCTTCTATATCAGGTAGAAAATGTGAGAGCACGCTGAAATCCATTTTCAACCCCTGTGAATGAAGAGCGTCCTTGTGTGAAAAGTGGAATCAGAAATGAAGAGAATACACATCCCGGGCATGACCTTGGGAGTCCTCGGTTGCCATTATGGGCCTGATGTTGTTGTGACCGGGAGGAAAATTGCTTCTTCCCCGAACGGTATTATCCTGCAAATATACTGTTTTGAAACTCTTAATGTGTGCGGCCAAAAACCTCCACCGACCTTTGACCCCCCTTCACGGCGGTAACTCCATCAGAAATAATCTGGTCTTCCTGCCACGGCGCCAGCCTCCGCTGGCGGTTAATCTCCATTAGCTCGAATCAAACATCTCTCTTCCCTTCGTCTCTGATCGGACCAATTTCCTCTTTGGTGCATCCGTCTGGTTTCTCGTGGGAAGGATGCCTCCGTGTTCGCGGCTTCTGTGACTCCGTCTGGTTTCTCCTCCCCGGCGAAGGCTTGAATAACGCCCTTGTTGGTCCTCTTTACCTGCATTTAAATCGCCTGTCAGTAACTCCGGCATGTCTCGGCGAGTGCGACTCCTCTATTTTCATTTGCAAACTGTGCCTTTGTGTTATTGATTCACTATCACTGCTGTCTACCCACTATAAATAGTCTGGTATCGATTGCGGGATTTATTCGTGTGTTATTCATTCAACGCGGCTGAGAGGCTTTATGATGGGTGTTTCTAAGGTTTTCTCAGCTTGATGAAAATCTCTGCGGCATCTGTTAGGGTTAGCTGGAGGCATTTATCTCACAATTATACCATTTATTATAGTGTTTTAATATGACTTTCTTTTACATTTTCTACTCAGTTTCTATGAGATCGAGGTAGGGGTCGACAAAGCTGAAAGTCAAGTGGACACCGACTAGTCTCTGATGACGTCACTAGTACGAAAACACAGTAGAAAGTAATGAAATCTATATCTATAGACTATAAAAACAGGCAGCAGCTCAGCACCATCGGTAGCATTTAATTGTCGTAGATGGGATGGTGTAGCAGATGTATTTTTAGATGCATTGCGGTTGTACTTTGGTGTATTTCACACCTGACATATCACAGTAGTATGGGCTTCATCTTTAGTGAAGTATTTCCACACACTTGATGAACCGCTGCTAGTTTGCTGCAACGACTGGACTCCTCACCTGTCTTCCAGGAGGCGTCCATGTTGTTATTGTCACAGTGATCAGCGACCACGATGCTTAAAGTGTCACGGCACAGCAGTGAAGTCGACAAACCAACTCGTCGACTAGTCTGTACGACCCCTACGTTGAAGAAACAGGGCAAATCTCACAATTTGCGTCCGACTGCGTCGTTCTTACCTCAAATCTCGGCCGTCTTCGCGCACCTCCCCCGCAGAAGAAAAGCATCCACAACACCTTTTTTACATTTTTATCCAAGCATGTTGTGACCTGAAAGCATTCCCATCCTGGCTGCGTTCTCATTTTAACAGCGGATAAAACCCAGACACCCGCTGACAATAATAAAGGTGTAACGTTATCCATCCATAGGTCGGATCCACAGAGTGAAGGTGGTTTATTGTGCGCCTTGCCTGAACCTCACAATCAATATTTAATAACAGACGTGGTGAACTGGTGCAGTAGTGAAAGGATAAGGTGAAAGGATAAGGTAAAACTTTAAAGCTTTGCAGGTTGCGGCTTTGAAGTGAGGCTTTTCTGCGCATTGTCCGATTTCTTAGACCAATATTGAAAGTTTTGAGAAGCAGCCAGTGTCGTCCTGATCTCCCCATGTTTCGAGGACCTCGGTTTTTGTCCCTTCAAATCTGACTTTTTATTTATTCAAACGTGTCAAAACCCTCCTCGGATTCTGTGAATGAAAGGTGAAAACTTTGACCTTTGACTTCTCTTTCCTCTCTCTCTACTGGGGATGCAGTTGTGACGGTGAGACAGTACGGGAGTGGATTGGACACAGAGTAGGACATACAGTGGACAGGTCTCGCCCAGGACAGCGAACAGCACGGGAAGGAGGACAGCGTGGGCCAGAACCCCAATAAGGGAACCGTTAATTTAGCCTTTACCTGGTAACCAGAAACCAATTTGAGCAGCTGGGAGAGCAAATTTGAAGTGAAACGTCACAAGAAATATAAAATTTTACGGTCCTCAGATGGATTAAATTAAATAAAAATATTCTATAAATGAACTTGAAGGTAGGATTCAGCAATTTGGGAAATATGCTCACTTATTTTCTTGCCAAGACTATCAAACCGTTAGCTTAGCTTAGCATATAGACTGGAAACAGGAGGCAACTGATGTGAGATAAAATCTTGAGTGGAAGGGAAATCTAGAATATAACTGGATTACTATACGTGACAAAAATAAGTAATCTGCTAATGCTCTTAAAGGAAACATTCGGGAAATACGCTCAGTTGTTTGTCTACAGCATCTGCCGATTAGCTTAGCTTAGCATAAAGACTGGAAACAAGAGGAAACAGCTAGCTTTCCTCAAACCTCTGAGTAAAGGGAAGATCACAGCGGTATTAAAATTGAAATCGGTTCCAGGGGAAATGTTTGCTAATCATGGTAGCTCGCTAACACAAGCTAGCTATCATTATCTGGTAAACATGGGGTGTAATAGTATGTTTTTAGCTAGGTTAGGCTTTTTATTAGCATTTCACCCATTGACAGCCTCTCTTTTGACCATAAGCAAGCTTTTTCAATAGCACTGCTATATAGAAGCTAGCTAGAGAGATGTTTGCACACCTATACTGTGCCTGACCAGTACTGAGACAACTAGCTAGCAAGTCAACCGGCCAACAAGTTAAGTGTGCACGCAGGAAGAGGCTAGCAGCAACAACAAGATACCATGTAGAGTTAATGAAATTCAGCAAGATCTAGCGATTGTGGGAGAAAAACCTTTAGCGAAGCCGACCCAATCATAGCGGGCTTGCCCAGCTATTGTGACTAACAGGTTCTAACCAAGCTAGCTAGCATGTCAGCTGGCTAATAAGTTAGCAGGCTAGCGATAAAAAGCGCAAACGCACAGGAAGAGAGTAGCCACTGCGTTTTCTTAGCAAACAGAGACTGGCGTTAGCAAGAAGGGCTAGCTAGCTCCGTCTATGCAAGATGGTTACCTAGGCAACTGTTCCAGCTTCTCCCAACAGACATAAACCATATGATAAAGATAATTCCCGTCCTCCTTACCCTGCTATGAATCTAGTAAACTTTACTTTTCCTCTCAACAAGAATGTGAACAAGCATATTTCCCAAAATGTTGAACGAGTCTTTCTAGCACCCAGCGAAAGAGCTTCTTAGCATTTATTTTTTTTGGGGGGGAGGGGTGATTTAAATTGGGATTAGCAGGATCCCCGTGTTTTGCGTCTTTTCATCTTGTCGACTGTCGCGCAGCAACTTGGGCTACACAGTAATATACATACAAACACCTCGATGTATATTCACTATGTTTCGGTGAGAACAGCATAGTGAGTTGCCACTGGCGATGGAGTCAACTTTACTATGTGGTCAAAACAGAAAACACGAACATGAGGGAGAAAGAGAGAACGAGAGAGAGAGAGAGAGAGAGAGAAGGGGACGATGAAGGGCGGAAGAGAGAAGACGAGCGAATGGTCGGGGGGAGAGAAAACAGTACGACATCAGACAGCCACTGGAACATAACAACACAGAGAGAGACAAGTATTAGGAAAAATGGTTTAATATAGGAGACAGAAGCAAAAAACTGCATCACACAAGAACATACGTTTACAAAAATAATTCTGACTGCTTCAGCTACACAGTTAGTTCACAGAGAAGGACAGAGAAACCGGAAAAATCTAAACAGCTAAAAGCAAAAAATCTTCTAATTAGTTGATCTCTTTATTAAACTAATACATTAAACCACTGAAGGTGACTAAATATTTCTATTCCTTCTTTTTCTATAATTGTCTTATCGTGTAGACGGCACAATACAGAAAGTCAAAAATGAAACTTACCGCTGTTGTATAGACAAACTCGCTAGAACTATTTATAAAGCAAAAGAAAAAATAAAATAAATGAAAGGTCTTGACGCTCACCTAGCCTCTGTTTTTCGGGAAATAAACTAAAAGAAATAAAAGAAAGGTCGAAAGAAAGGAAGAACACTGAAGAAGTGAGGAAAAAGAAGTGAAAGAAATAAAGCCAAAGATCTCCTAGAAAATCTTATATCAAAAGCCAACTTCCTTGACGCCAGCTAGAAATCATACTCGGGGACCAGTCAGGGGTCAGGCCACACCACCAGGCCAGACAGCTTTTTTTTTTTTTTCTAAGTTTTTTTTTTTTTTTTTTTTGATGTATCCTTTAATCTCCAGTATAAAAAATTCCACTGGTACAAAATGCATAATTACAATCAGTTGTAGAAATAGGAAAGCCTGCATTTTTTTTTTTTTTTTTTTTTTTTGTACTTTTCAAATCCCATCCAGTGACAGATTTCGAAGTGTTGTCAAACAAACATACATCACGCTTTACAGGATCCACTGAAATGCATTTGACTTTGGCTTCTCTCGAGACAATAACTTTGAAACTACCGGAAAAGAATCTGAGAACTGGAAACAAAATCCAACAACAAGAATAATAATTAAGAAAAAACAACAAAAACAAAAAAATAATAATAATTAACTTGGGATCATTTCTACAGACAACAAGCTTTGTTTTTTTGATTTTTTTGTTTTCACGCCACGGAAAGAGAGAAACACACAAAACATTTTTTTTTTCCTCAAAAAACTTGACATAATGCAAAGAAACGACGATTTTTTTTTTGTTTTCCTTTCAGATTTCATTGTTCGATAAATAGCACTTAAGATAATTAAGTAAAGAAGGAGAACAGAGAAGTGAACAGTGACGAGATAGAAAGGTTACAACGAGCATCGAGCGATGACAGCCCCTGAGGCGAGCCGCTCGGCAGGAACTCGGCGGCCCTTCATTGTGCTTCCGACACCGAAGACGAAGACACCGCACAACGCCGGGGAATCTGTCGGTGAGATTTGGCAAATTTCGCAATTTTTGCGGACAGTTGTGTAGCCTCCATGCGGGACGATTAAAAAAAAATAAATAAAAAATGTGCAACGAGAAACCTGCTGGTCAGAAAAGCGATCCGTCAGCGGTTGATTCGGACTCCCCGTTGTCCCAGCTTTCCGTACAGGTAGTTATGGCTGTTTTGTGGCTCATGCACCTACTGCATTTTAGATTTAGGAAGAAAAAAATAAAAAACAAAAGTCTGCTCGCCTCCCTCCTTGAGATCGATATAAAGTTTGGTATCGGGTTTGGTCTTTGAGGGGATAATGAAAGCTGCTGCTGCTGCCTTCATCTCGGCGTGACCCCTCCTCCGCTTTATTTCCCCTGTCGACGTTCCAATAAGACGTCTCCCATCCGCACAGACCCTGTTTTTTTCTTTAATAAACCCCTTGCTTTGGCATGGGAGACAACAACCAGACGGGGGAGGGGAGGGGAGGGGAGGGCGTCCTCCGAAACAGACGCGATTTCAAGCCTTTCTGCTCCTCTGGCCGATTGCACGAAACCGGTTGCGCGAACTCCCGACAAGTGGTAGGTCAACGACTGACAACATCTTCTACTCTTATAATACTGGTACAACACTCCCTGGTTAAGGCGACTGGTGAGCTTCTGTAGAAAATAATGCTGCCTTTTTTAGTTTTTTTTTTTGATTTTTGATTTTTTTTTTTTGNACACTGTGCCATGTAAACGGCTCGACTATGAGAATGTCAGTAACACACTTTGGCATCTAAAACATGATTTTGGCCCGTTACACCACGAGATGTACGTACGTAAAAAGAAACAAAAAACGGTTCGAGACCCGGTTCGGGACCATCCGGCCTCTCGATGACTCCCGACTATCCGGCGACGACGTGTGCTTTTTTCCCCTCATCCTTTAAAAGATTTGGTGAATTCTTGCCCTGTGCTTACATCATATGAAAAAGCAAAGCGTCTGAGGTGTAACGATCCTCGCCGTCAGGAGGCGAACGGCGGCCGGGGTCAACAAAAAAAAAAGGCGGGGGAGGGCCGGAGACTTAAGGCTTTCGACTGGCGCCTCAGTTTTATTGTGAAGGACAATCAGAAAAGGACGCGCACACACACGGAGCGAGACAGAGCAGGAGTGCAAAGGTTTTTGTGGTAAGGCTTCGATGAGCAATGGCTAGACGTATCTGGAGACGAGCGTGGTCGGCCGGTAGCGGTCGCTGCAGAGGCTTTTCACACTCAGGGGCTCTCATGCACAACAACAAAGTAAAACCGTGAGGTCTGCACGAAAGAGTGTGTGTGCATGTGTGTGTGTGCATGTGTCCCTATATATACATATATATATATGTATATATAGGGACACATGGGCACGTTTTTTTTTCCTTTTCTTAAACATCTTTACAAAGAAAAAAAAAGCAAACATGACATTTTCAGGCAACAAGACCACAGAATAGCAAGTTAACAAACTTTTTTTTTTTAAATCTATATATATTTTTTTTTTAAATATGAGGGATCCATACAAAACACTTAATAATAAAATACCCATGTTATCAAATAATTTTTCACAAGAAATACACTGACGCGCTAGGCAGGAAGTACCCTCAGAATTTGGCACTGAACTCCACACGGATCGTTTTTTTTCTTTATAAGACATTTTGCCGAACAACAAAAACACACCTAAATATTGTTTCCCACGAGAGAAATAAAATAATAATGACATTGATGCTTCACAAGCTGACATTTATATATATATATATATATATATATAGATATAGATATATTTATATTTATATATATTTTTAGGAATTTTTATATAGCTAATTAACCAACAAGAAATTTAGCAAATAGGGACTCCTTTAAAAAAAGAAAAGAAAAAGAAGAATTAAAAAAGAAAACTATTATAGTAATATGAAAGGCTTTGTCTATTGTTCAAGTAAACTGATTTTTTAGTCTTCTCTTGAAAAAACATGAGACATTTAAGACCGTTAGACTTGTGATGAAACCACAACTAAACTCACGAGAAGCACCGACGTTAACGCGGGTTTACAGGTATCTTAGTAATTACTTTTTTTTTCCTCTATACATTTAAACAGTAGAAAATATAGGTCATTTCATCATGTGCATTTAAACCACGGATTGTCTATCTGTGAGTCAGTTCAGCAAAAGGTGACACAAGTAGGTAGCATTTCTCCCCCCCAAACAGGGCAAATGTCTTTTTTGTATTTTTTTTACCTTTAAACTACTCTAGAAAAAAGTGGTTCTATATATAGACTTTGAATGAGAAACAGAGCCACTTAAAATGGCCTTATCAAAAAACTTTACACTGCCTGAAAAATGTAAAAACCATTAGAGAGCTCTGAGAGAGTCTAATATTGATCAGACAGTTTTTATTCAAAACTGTTTGGAAGTAGTCTTATTTCTCAGAGAAACTGGCGCGGACTGCTTCTGGCCCGCGCTCTGGTTTTTATTATTTTTTCAAATCATTTTTTTTTTTTTTAAATCTGTTCCGTCGGCGCCAGAAGCAAGATGGCGCGCCAATTCCTGTAGTGAACTTTCAAGTTTACTTTAAAAGAAGAAAGAAAAAAAACTGAAACAGACATAAAGCAAAAAAAAAAGAATAAACAAGAAAAACATACTGAATGGAAATCACTTTGCCACAGGTTGTTGTTTTTTCTCCAAACACAAAAAAAAAACACAAAAAAATTTTGCTTTTCCATAAAAAAATTTTCATATGAATGCAGCTTTATATATCTTTTTCACATTGATTCATTTCTCTAACCTCCCTGAAACCCTCCCAGAAAGAAAAAACAGATCCAAATGAGGTCACATGCAAAAAATCAAAAAAACAACCAAAACAAAAAAAACATAAAAATTCCAAAAAGTTCAAAAGGTCAGTAGGCGGCGAAGAAGGAGGAGGAGGAGAACCAGGTTATGATCAGGTGAGCTCGGAAAAAAGACATCAGAAAAAACAATGACGGGGAAGGAGGAGGACGATGACACTTTTTTTTTTTGGTGGACATTTTTGTTTTGTTTAAAGTTTTTTTTGTTTGTTTGTTTTTTTTTGTTTGGGACGCCACGGAGACATGCTAGGCAAACGATGAGCTAACAGGCATGGAGATGGGTTGTTCTAAAAGGGGGAAAGAAAAAACAGGGGAGAGGAGAGAGTTACACACAGAGAGCCAAAGCACCACACCACTACAGCATTTTTACTTTTTTTTTTTTAAATCAGGAGAAACAACAACAAACAAACAACAACAACAACAACAACAACAACAAGGCAGAACAGCAACGCCACTCACTGGTTTCATTGGCAATTTTTTTTAAGCTTAATACTTAAATATTATATATTTTTTTGGCAATATAAAATGATATAAATGTTATATACTAACAGGCACATTCACTCAGTCACACGTACACAAAAAAAACTACAAAAAAAAAA
>JAPMNQ010371651.1:0-12019 GCA_029874045.1 Chelon ramada
GAAATACATGGTAACGTCTTGTGGCGGGTAACTGTTTCTATGGCAACACGCTTTCAGGCAACATGGAGTTCCTACACTGGGATTGTTATGATGTTGCAAGATGGATTGACTCTTTAGGATTTCCGCAATACAAAGTAGGTTAAGACTGAAAACAGCCAGGATATAACACTGATAAATGTCTCAGCCCTCGAGATCACATTTCACTTCCTGACTTGATTATTTATCTCTGTTGCAGGCATGTTTCACCGAGAACTGCATCACTGGAAGGAAGCTTATTTATTTAAATTGCATCTACCTGCCAAGGCTGGGGATCACAGACTTTAAAGACATGCAGGTATTAAGAAGAGACAGAAACTGTACTTTTTGAAGTGGCCAATTTATTTTTGGAGGCCTGTTTACCTATCAAGCACGTTTGAAAAGACTGCGCGATGAATTTGCTTTAATTTATTTACAGTCTGACAATTGATTTAATAGCTCTTTGAATAGCTAGTCTGAAAAATACAACAGATTTTGCCGCACATCACTTAAGGCATCACTTTGGTCCGACTGCGGTAATCTGTGAAGGTAATTATCAGTTGTTTTGGCAGTTCATGGGAGGCACATTAACTGATTGAGTGATACATAAAAGGCGCAACAACAAATAATAACAGTAATTTGTGTCTTCAGTTGTACTGCAAGTCTCTTAATGGACTGTATTCACCAGAAAACCGATGCCTTTATACTACATCCTGTTCAGCATTTGTACTTTCTCTTTGAACAGTATGACACCCTATTAAAGTTGTGCTGTAACTGAGCATCACTGCCAGCACACTCCTAAGATCAGCTCAATCACATGTATTATTTTGCTGTTTACCGTTGCAGTGACTGTTTTTCTTATTCGCTCCTGAAGTCACAAGTAAATAGGCTAAAAGAGCCTTTATGTTTTCAACTCTGCTTTACTGTAGAAGCATCAAACTCAACTCATGGTGACTGTAAAACTAATAACGAAGGATCTTGAGACAGAAAAACTCACTAATGATTTAGTCTGTATTTGTTTTTGCTTTAATCTAAAAGCCCTTTGATACATTTGTTTATGGGAGTGTAACCCTGCAAAAACTTTCCTCCAACGAAGCAAGAGCTCCTTTACAGATTAGATACTCCCGCTACCTAATTAGATAAAGTTAGATAATACATCCTGCTTTATCAAAGGGCTCAACCCTGCTGCTCTCCCTGCAGGTCATCTCTGCTTGTGTGCGCGAGCTGCTGGGAATCACCGAGACCCTGTGGAGTCGCAGCATCGCTGACCCTCGGCGGGACAGCGTGGCCCTGTTCCTGGAGCAAAAGTGCCGGACCGGTGAGCGGGCGGACAGCCTCACCTACCAGCGCTTCCTGGATGACATGCGTCTCTGAGAGGCGATGTAAATTTCAGCAGTAAAGGAGCCCAGCAAAAGCCAAGGCATGTCAGTGTCATTTAGTATCACCAACTGTCAGCTCGTGATGACTCCGCTGAGACACTCACAGTGGGTCACATGCAGGCTTTGGCATTAACACTTCCCACCAGCAAAATCCTAGTATATATATATATATTTTTTCAAATCATTTATTCCACTAGGCTTTCTGCTGGCTGCCAACACGTGTTTATTCTGAAACTTATCTGAAATTAATAGCTGTAAATCTACAAAGAGAGTGAAACAACAAAGACTGAGCGCAACACTCGTTCATACATGTACATCAGTTTGTGCCGACACAAGTGCTATGATCAACAATTTGAAGAGCTCTTGCTCAGTTCTGGATAACTAAGAAGGCTTTAACCACTTAGGCTTTTCATATTGATCTCAAGTGGATGTGTTGTAACTGCATGGAGCTATTGATCTGGTGGAGAAATCCTCGGGGCAATTCTGTGGATGACAACAAACACCTATTTCCAGGTGCCAGGAGGCCCAGAAGGAGCACAGGTCATTGTTCCTAAGAATAGAAAAAAATATACCCCATGTGCAATACTGCACTCCTGTACTGTAGCAGAGTTGTGCACATACTTTGCCAACTTGCACAAAAGGCCATAAGATTATTGCATCAGATAGTGATGGGTCCAGTGCCAAGCAGACCCACAGGGAGTCAGGCCTTTCTGTTTTAGCCAACTCAACACTTTCTTGCCAATAATCTATGCAATACATGCAGAAAAGCTCCGCGATAGGCTGCTATATTTGGCTTCACCCAGACCTGATGTACTGAACAGCAAAGGTTTTTATCCAAGGCATGGATTTTCTATATCAGCCTTGTTTGAGTTGTTGCCTAACTCCTTCTCATCCCGTTAAATCTAACCTTCCCTTTGTCTCTAATTGAATTCAGTTCTCAGAGATTATTATAGGTCTACTGCATTTTCTTGCAGTGGAGTTCAATCTACATGAATAAATTATGATGCCTGCCTGTGAGATAGGCTGGGAGGCACTGCATCTGTCTATGCACACAAATGGTCTCTGTGCAACTCAGAGCGCACCGATTACCATTCCGAGCACAGCACCTCTGGTCAGAAATGGAGCCGGGTCGGTGGCTGACAGTGGTCCGGGGGCAGGAGGGGGGGATATATTATGGCAGCAACCTTTCAGTCAATCTGGATTAACTCACACTGAGCCTTGTGTCGCCGGCAAAACCCCGTAAAAGCGATGCGAACATCTGGCCGGATTCAGCACAGCACCAGTCACTCGGCAGCGCTGTAGATATTAAAGCAGCCCGTCGCTACAAAGGCGTTTTCTCTTCTGGAGGTGCATACAGGCGGATGCGCAGTAGATGCGATCGCACAGCTGCAGAGTCCAAGCCACACCGGGACCCTTCAGGTTTGCCATTTTTATTCCTAACAAAAGGGGACGTCTTGCAAACATTTCACTGGCGTGAAAAAGGATCGCAGAGGAGTCGTCCTTTATCTGCTGGTTATGGATTTCTTGAAGGGCATCGCCGGTTTCGCAGGCCGTCACATGTTATAGGAGTCGAGACGCGTGTTTCGGGACACCTGAATTATCTCCAAGAGGCACCGTCGGTCCCATTTTTTAATCAAGCCGCTCTCAGTATGCTCTCATCACTCCTGGTAGGAAATCAGCTCAATCCCATCCTCCTTTGACTCGGCTTGATGTTCCATCTGCAAGGTAAATTCAATGATTTATAGGCTGCAATTGCTGTGAATTGCACCCTCTGAACTATTTAAGGGGGAGGGAAGCTGTCTTTCAAGAGGCAAAAATATTGACTTGAAGTAGTTCTCCCAGGACCCATCTGAATGGGCTCAGATTTTTCTCTTGTGACAGGGGTTGTGGCTGGATAACCCACCAGCCCAGGACCTGCACCGCAAGGTCAAAAAAATCTCCTCAATCGCGAGGATCGCCGTCAGATAGCGATTTTATTTCTAATACACACTTGGCTGCATTTCTGTGCTGTTGTGTTTTTTTTTTTTTCTCCTACAGGTGATACTGAGAGTCTGATGTGCCCATTATTCAGCCCGCTCTCATACATCATGGGTTAAGACTGATTTCAAATCTGTGTATTTTTATCAGCTGGAGGAGGATCCATATCAGCTCTGGTTGGCTGATATGCAAATTGCACATCAGTCATTTGAGCAGTGATAAAGTCTAAATGAGCCTAAGTAATAAAACTGATAATAGGGTAAGTCTGTGGGAAGCAGGGCATGTTGCCAGGTGACTGAGGAGGAGAGGTGAGGATACGCTCCCAGTGATTTTATTTTATAAAGGATGAGGAATAATGGCCCCCGTGTTATGTCGAGTGTTAGTTATCACATATCTTATTATTCATGAGTGCCCGAGGCACCATTGTAACCGCTACACCAGTGAAACCAGGCCCACGCCTCATTTTGCTGCCTCTGTTTGCTCCTGCTGCTATGTGCATGTACTCAGCGCTGGTGCTTATGTGCTGCTACCTGTCACTGATAGCAGAGAAGTGATATGTGGCTCCTCGGCTCCTCGGCACCCAGGCTGTTCAGCACACCAGCTCAACATTCACTGACCCAAATTTCTGCTCCTCCGCCAAATAATCGTTATTTTTTTTCTTGTTTTTTTGCTGAAGAAGTGCTCTCATTAAGATTTGGAACCGGCTGGCACAAACTCGCGTGCATGCTCACCTGCTCCACATGTGATGTATTCGTGCGTGTGTGTGTTACATGTACCTTATGATCACACAACCTAATAAGGAGAGTGAAGTTTATACATTATTTAGATGCCTTGTTGCTGCGTGAGGAAAACACAGAATCCCGAGGGCCTTTGAAAGAGGGAAAATGAGTCCAATAGGTGCACAGATCAAGGATTTCATTTTGTCTGGCCTTATTTCCCATACATTAGAGAATAACATGGAAAAAATACCTTACAGAGCATTTTCTGTGTCTCAAACTGCACTCGGGAGTTGACTGATTGGAATATCTGCACACCTGAAGGCCTGCACTGTGGAAAGTATTCACTTGAGGAAGCCATATTGATATTCAGAGGTGGTGTTCAAGGATTCTGCATCACTCTTCCTGGAAGAAAATCCCAGGTCATAAGCCGCTCGCATCAGGGCACGTCACAGCGGAGCGTTAACATCCAAATACAGTGATCAGAATTTCAATTTGTCACCTGTCTCGGCTAAACACACCATGTGTTCACAGGAAAAGTGAGTTTACCTCAGCTCCCCGGGGGATATCCGCCATATCAAGGTAACGCTGAATTTCTCGTGAAGGAAAATACTTGGAATTACAAGGAGGAGATGTAAATGCTGATGAACAGCACTTCTATTGATGCAGTGGGGTCTGCTTAGTATGCTACCCCCCTGACACACACACACACATTCACACACAAGCTTGCCAGAGTGAAAAAAATAATTTCAGCTGCATTAAATCTCCCATCAAGCCATTTAGGCTTTTTATTACTTGCAAGATTAGAAAAGGATAATGATTCAAATATGAAATCTAAAACAAAAATAGCTGAGTGTACAGTCTCCTCTACAGTGGGCCTGCTCTGGCCTCCTACCAGAAACCTCTGAATTATCAAGGCCCTTTCCTCCGCAGACTTCCTAATATTGTTAGGTTATCTGAAAATCAGCCAGTGATTACATCTCACCCAAAACTGACGTTTCTGTGTTGCCATGGCATCGAGGCTGTCACCCAAGAGCTATCATGTGTCTAACATTGGCAGACTCTGTAGGAAAAGGGTGTCACAGCACATATTCACATTCACAAAAAAAAACCAAAAAACAACTGATGTGTTGGTTAGGCGGTCCATAACAGCGTATCGTTTGGTCAGGAGGCTTGGACTCGGGCTGCAGAATAGAATTTGTACCAGCTCAGTGGAAATATACTTCAGCAGATGCAGCAGCTCCATCTGGTCTCATAACACAGGCAGGCTGAAGACCTGTTTCACTGTATTGTCGATGCCATTATACCGTCATGTTGCTGCATTAATTTACCTCCATGACACAACAGAGCTTATTTCTGGCGGTGGCAGACGTCCGGCTGCTTTTTCCCTAAATAACCCAGGTGAGACGCTGCTGAGACACTGCCATGTGCCATTGTGCCGACCTGCATGGAGGCATAAGGAGACTTCATCTCATTAACTTCCTCTCGGCGGGCTGCTTTCCCTGATTTCCTGCCCAGACGTGGATTGCAGAGGCTTTCTCACACGAGCTCCAGCATAAGTTAGACCATCTGAAAACATATCCCCCATGACCTCACCGGGCCGATTGGCATGCAGTGTGCTGCATAAGGCTTTTCTTGGCGAATGCTACCCCAGGGAGACCATAGATATCCTGTCCTACAGCATACTGCTGCTGCTGCACATGAATGTGTCTGTATAGCTGGGGGTTGTTGTGTAGTGTGTTACCTCTATTAGGCACAAATCCGCCCACTGGTGTGTGTGTGTGGGTGTGTGCTGTCAGTCTGTTCTGTTCTCTGAGGGTGAAAAGACCTGCTCAGAGGTAGTAAACGGACATTTGATTGACTAAGAAGGAGATTATGTTTAATGCATCAGTAGATTATCTGTTTTCTTGTTTATTTGTGGCCTTCCCAAGTCGCCTCACTATAATGAACAGCGCAACCTGGAAGATAATGATTTTCTGAGGGTGTGACATTTAAAGATGAAGTGCGTGATTGATGAATGCATTGATTGATTATCTACTTATTCGTTCATGTACCCAATGACTGCAACCTGTTATGCAAATCTCTGTGGAACACCCATAATTAAATGCAAATTAGGGAGACGGCAGCAGATATTTCCTGCCCCTTCTGAGCGGTGAGGTGCTGTCCTTTTGTCCTCACAGAACGAATTTTGTAGGGATTACCTTTGCAACCACTCTCTTCACGTTTGGCTGACTTTTCAGCAACGAAAAAAAAAAAAGAAACCCTCATCTCCACAGTGTGAATCAATATCACGTCTTCAGCTTCATTCGAGTCTGGAAGTAGCAGGTCCTCTCTGCCTCATTGCACAACCAGAGGGCCGTACCGCTCAGAGGTAGAGCAGAAGGTGCTTGGCACACCAACGTGAACACGCTTAGTGCACCTCAGCTTTTGTAGACTATCATCTGAAACACATGCGCGCTCACATATGGGTAGACATTAAACTTTCCCCGCAGGTTCTTGGAAACCACCACACATAGCTCTGCAGCAGGGCTTGCCACTGAAGTAATCTTCTATCTTTAATGACTCCACAGTCCGTTTCTCCGTTTCCTTGAATAAAATCCACAAATCATGTGTGATTTGGTAAAAAACATTTATTTATCGCCTTTATCAGCGGTGTTCATGAAAATGTCACACCCAGCCTGCTCTTTCCAGTAATATCATTCCTCCCGTTGCTATTATGGACCATTTAAAGTTGACCTCGTTCCTGCCTCCCTGTCAGGCTGTGAGGCATTTTACCCAGCTGTCAAAATGCATCCGTTGTCAGAGGATGTCACCCCCCCTCAGCGTGAAAAGACGTGCCCCCACACGGCCGAGTGTCACTCCCGTCCCGTCTTCTGTTTTCTTTACTCTATGGTATTTTCCCCCTCATACTGTCAAGGTTATTACACCATGAGTGTCGCCGCTCATGTGCAGCAGCAGCTTTCAAGGCAAGCAAGGACCTCGGCTCTTTGCTGAGGCACGATTTTTATGCACACTCTCCAAGACCCAACATCGACAATGGAGGCATTACCAGCAAACCACAGAAAGCTATAATCATAAATCAGCCATTCTCTTCGGTATTTAAAGGTCGGTCTTTGGATTTTTACTACAGTTGTGGGATTGGATCTCTTGTTCTCTGTGTTTGATCGGAATGGTGTTCCTTTCTGTGTGCTGTAATAGGACACCCAGAGGGATGAATATTGCATGTTTAACCAAAATGACACTAAATTCTGTTCTAAATATAATCACTACTCATGTCACTCGTGCTCTGGTACACTGCGTAGCGCTCATGCAGGGCTGTGATCTCCAAGGTCTTAGTTTTATGGCACGCTATATCCCTGACAATGTCTCAGGATTCATCAAATGGATCTCTTCTTATCCCTCATCTCAGTTGTGTCATAAGTAAGAGTAGCAGCAGAGAGAGAAGAGAGAAAATCAATAGCAAGGCATAGCACATCCTCGCCGAGGCACTGGGCCCAATCATCCCTTCCTATTGGCGATATGATCCAGAGAGATATCAGTCTAATTCTGACGAGGCCCTGGACTGTCAGTCTAGACTTTCATCCTTCTGTACACAAACATAAAAGGACTGGCATTATCATATCAAAAAAAAGTATAAGCAGGGGAGTAGGGGCTTAAAATGAGAGCTGTCGTTAAAATGATACAAGATTACTGGAGATGATCGCTCTCAAGTCTGCAGGTGACTAATTAGTTTCATGTCTAATTGCACAGTATTTATTGTTTGTTCAGGCATTGACTCGCTAAGCTTCCTGCTCAGAATTTGGACTCCCCATAACTCTAAGCTGTGAGCTGGCAATGATAGTGTTTCAAATCTAGCAGAAAAGCTTTAACTTAGCAGAACAGAATCCCCCCAGTTCCTCTTTTCAAAGCAAGATTTCTCAGTGTGATTACACAGCTACAAATATTGCAGTTTGTTAAAGATCATGCAAATTATGATGACAGATTTCATGTTTTGCATTTGTAAACTGTTTCGTAAATAGCTCCCGCCTCTCTTTCTTTTTCTTTCCTCTCGCCCTTTTAGGTGTATTAACCTGACTTAAAAGCCAAATGGAGTCTCTCCTGGTGTATCTGATAGTCCTTGGTGTGGCTGTGAAGGCACATAAAGTTCAAATCTGCCCAAAACGCTGTGTCTGCCAGGTGCTCAACCCCAATTTGGCGACTTTGTGCGACAAAAAGGGGCTGCTGTTTGTGCCGCCCAACATTGACAGGCACACGGTGGAGATGCGTCTTGGGGATAACTTCGTGACCAACATCAAACGCAAAGACTTTGCGAACATGACCAAGCTGGTAGATCTGACCCTCTCTCGGAACACTATTGGCTCCATCGCCCCTCATGCCTTCAAAGACCTGGAGAACCTACGAGCCCTTCACCTGGATAGCAACCGGCTGAGCCGCATCACTAATGACACCTTCAGTGGCATGTCCAAGCTGCACCACCTCATCCTCAACAACAACCAGCTCACCCACATCCATATCGGGGCCTTTAATGACCTGACAGCGCTGGAGGAGCTGGACCTATCTTACAACAACTTGGAAAGTGCTCCATGGGTGGCCATTCAGAGGATGCCCAATCTCCATACACTAAATTTGGACCATAACATGCTCAGCTACATCCCAGAGGGAACCTTCTCTGGGCTGCAGAAGCTTAAGAGGCTGGATGTGACCTCCAACAAGCTCCAAAAGCTTCCCCCTGATCCTATTTTCCAAAGAGCCGGTGTCCTGGCTACCTCTGGGATAATGGGGCCCTCATCATTTGCTCTGAGCTTCGGAGGGAATCCGCTGAGGTGTAACTGCGAGCTTCTCTGGCTGCGGAGGTTGCGGAGGGAGGATGATCTGGAGACCTGTGCTTCACCACAACACCTCGCTGGACGTTATTTCTGGACTGTTTCAGAGGAAGAGTTCCTGTGTGAGCCTCCACTCATCACCAGGCACTCTCAGGTATTTGAGCTGTCCACTGTTCAGACATAACACTCACCGCTGTTAAGCCCTCTGAGCCACGCTTTGGATTGTGCCTCAGTTAATCCAAGGTGGCACTCTGCGCTTTATTCGACTGTCACACCAAATATTAGCTTTGTGAGCCAGAGGAATCTCATAGGACTCGTGAGACTCTTCTGGCCTACTCAGCTAACAGATTATTGTAAAATATATTGGACTTACTTAAAAAATGTAATCAAACCTTGGCCCGTGGTGCAGCTTTTAGAGAAGTTCTTCGGAAGGGTTTTCAGTTACCATGCTAATAAGCTATTTGCAGGTTTATGATGGATCTGCAGTGAAGCTCTTAATACACACTGGAAGCTTACAGTAATTTAGTCCTTGATTCATGCATCCAAACAACGTTATCTGATCAAATCCTTGCCAAATAACCACAGCTATATCATCTCATTTACATTCAGCGGACGTACTTTGCATAATTGTGGAGAAAATTAACTTTAACTTGGACTCCAGCATATACATCACAGTGTACTGTCATATTGATTATCGTGCCCTCATAATAATGCTGATGACATTGATTAATTGCTGATTACATTTACAGGTGACACTATTTTAAAATAATAAGGACAACCCTGACCCCTATGTATATTATCTAAACCAAATGTACAGCACAAAGGTTTACTGTTAGTAGTTTTCTGTTTTGGAATTCAGTGCATTATGTAATCAGTGTGTGTCTTCCCTCTAACTGCCTTTCCTCTCTCGGCCTCAGGAGCTGCGAGCTTTGGAGGGTCAGAGTGTGACTCTGCGCTGTAAGGCCAGGGGCGACCCAGACCCCATTATCCACTGGATCGCACCTGATGGGCGCCTTATGTCCAACTCCTCCAGGGCTGTGGTTCACACAGATGGAACGCTGGACATCCTCATCAGCACTGTCAAGGACTCTGGTCTGTTTACATTCCCGGTGGCTGTGCTTGTGTTGTTGACTGAACGTAATTAGTTGTTTGCATGTGTACACATAAGCCTAAAAGGCTGGAGTATTTGTCTACACCAGGTGATAAAGTTTAGGGTGCGGAGACGTGCCGGCTGGTGTGCTGATTAGAGTCACGATGAAATGAAAAGTGACTTCTATTTTGAAGTTTCTGTCATATTCGTTTATAGAAAAAACATGTTTGTCCTCACATCTTTACATCTTAGTGGCTACATATTTAGAACGTTTTCATTGTTTGAAACCTTCTTATTCACTTCCTAGTTAGATGGGGATGTTGATTTCATTCTCATCCCTGAAGCTTAAATATGGAATAGAGCCAACAGCTGATGCTTAACTCATGGTGAGTTAATCTGATGCTTAAATTGAGCTAATGCTTTACTTACCACGGACTGGAACAGGATTAAAAATGTTTTATCGTGGCTGTGTTCAAAGAGCATGGATGACAAAATAGAGCAAATTACTCCCAGTTCTGGGAGCAGTGACTTCCAAGAGCTGCCACTGGTTCACTACAGAAGTGACCTGGAGCTAAATATATAGGCCATCACTTTTGACGCCACAGCACCAAACAGACATTGCTTAATGAGGCTACGTTTACTAGCTTTGGACAGATCTTCATGTGAAACTATGTTAATATGCTGCTGGCCTCGGCTTATAATCAGACAGAGCCCCAAACATGTGGAAATAGTGCAGATAAAGACTTTGCTCTTGATGGTAAGAATTGACACAAAGACAGGTGAAAAATGTCGACTGCATATAAAGATGAACAAACACTGTCACTTCAAACACAGGTTTATGAAGAGTGGTTTTGAGCTTAATGTGGTAGCTGTGGTCGCTGGCATCTTGGCATAATCTTACTCCGCCCACTGCTACACTCACACTACGAGCAACAAGAGTATAAACTGCTACATTGTCGGCAAGTTGCTCTTTGACTATGTTGGATGTCGTCATTAGCTTAAATGCTAACTGGTGAAACAAACACACATGACAGGTGGTCTCGTCACAGAGTCACTATGCATATCACATAGCGTGTGTGGAAGGCGTCAGTTTTTTGCTTCCTGTCACTGGCCTCCATTTAAAATGAGTTGTAGCCTGTTGCTCTTTCACCGCAAGTGTCAACACAGCTAATTCATAAATGGCCAAAGAAATTAAGTATGAATGGGACTGAGGTGGGTGGACAATGCAGGCAACTATCTAGATGTTATTTATGCATAACTACAAGCATTCATTTAACTGAGTGAGTTTTATAAAAATTTAACACCTGTTCAGTTGTCGTGAGTGGGGAAAGAGGCCAAATCTGTTTTTTGTACCAGGCTGTAAACTGGGCATTTTAACATGGAGGCCTATGGAGATTGACTCAGTTTAGAAGTCAGCCTCAAGTGGTCATTTGAGGAACTGCATGCTTCCATGTGGATTATTTTCTCAGGACCGGTGGTCACAGCTCAGTGGAAATTTACCTCATTTTTTGGTATAATAACACACCTTCGTTCATTAATTTTCTATACCCGGTTATTCCTGTTGAGGGTCGCGGGGGTCTGCTGGAGCTGTCATCGGGCGAGGGGCAGGGGTACACCCTGGACAGGTCACCAGTCCATCGCAGGGCTAACACAGAGAGACAGACAACCATTTCCACTCACACGCACACCTACCTAATTTAGAATCACCAATTAACCTAACCAGCATGTCTTTGGATGGTGGGAGGAAGCTGGAGTACCCAGAGAGGACCCATGCAGACACAGGGAGAACATGCAAACTCCACACAGAAAGGCCAGCCGGCCCATGGATTCGAACCGTGCTAACCACCTCGCCGCCCAATAACACACCTTTAGAGTAGGAAACCGTAGAAATTAAAGTGGTGTCAATATTCTCCTCTAAAATTTGCCAAAATGGTGAACTAATCCTTTATGATTGGTAACCACTGTTACACATTATTTGCCATTTAGACTTAGACTTAGATAAACTTTAATCATCCACAA
>JAPMNQ010371656.1:0-14420 GCA_029874045.1 Chelon ramada
GTCTCTCTCTCTCAGTCTCTCTCTCTCTCGCGCTCTTTCTCTCTCCAGCTCACTCAGAGGAAGGACTCTCATCACATTGCATTTCTCCCGACTACTCTCCTGAACCACAGAGGAACAAACACAACCCTCTGACCACCTTGCTCCCCCTCTTTCAAGCCTCTCTTTCCTTTTCTCCTTGCGCTCCCTTCTTTCTCCACTTCTGAAGTTTTTCTCTCACTCCCTTGCTTTCCTCTCTCTCATCAGCATCCAGCCTCTAAAAATAAAGATGGAGCTGTGGAAAGACAATCTTTTTTTTCTTTTCCTGGAGGTGGGTTCTAAAGATTCATGCATATATGTACACAGACACAAGACAACACTTAAGTCAGCTTTGCCAGGAAATGCTAGCAGCTTCTCAGAAGAAAAAAAAAGGTGCTAATTACAAAAGTTAATGCCAAGAACGGACTAATAAGCCAACTGATAGTCTGTTGATACAAATAAAACAGAAAAGCAGTTTGAAAACTTTTTTTGAATGATCTTGGTGGCACGTCACACGGGGACACTTTTTAAGGGTAAATACAGCCAATCCATCCTTCCGTTAGGGGCAACTAACATTTCTCTCTCCTACGCTGTTATTTTTTTTTCTCTCTATTTGCCTTTCCTCTGTGTCAATAATCCTGTTTCTCCACCTGAATGCGCTGACACCATTTCTTATTGGTGTCTTTTTTTAGGTATCGATTTCACGGTTTTTATCAAATTAAGGGTCCTGGTCAGGAGAATAAAAAATCCATATGTGGCAGTGATGTCATTTGTTTGACATTTTCATCCCTTGGAGTGATGAATGGTAAAGTAAGAAAGCAAATGACAAAGTCCGTAGATGGCAAAGAGTGTTTGCACAGAGTTTGGTCTTCAGTGTTTTTGGTCCAGTACAGTTCAGAGCAAAAATGGACCAATCCGTCAAGATGGATGGAGAGAGAATTTGGCAAAATAAAAAGCATTTATGCCCACCCCACAGAGGCAATGGCAAAAGCAGCCGAGGTGAGATTTTTTGCATTGTTATCTCTAGCTTCCAATCACAGAACTGAAGCCAATACCGAAGCCCAGCGCGACGCACAGCACAGCGATGTGGAGTTCAAGGTCATAGAAATCTAAATGATCTCTCATATTCACTCTATCCATCATACACAGGAACTAACTATTATTTGTGTACGGTAGATTTTTAATTGATTTGAAAAGATAAAGTTTAGTTGGAGCTGTTTCAGCAATTTAATATTTTTTGAAGGTTCAGTAATTCAGCTTTTAATCTTTTTCTCAAGGTAGTTGTTTCATTCGAGGTCTGAGAGTCTGTAAGTTTTTTGCTCGCCAGGTGTCATTGACGTTTCACAGATAAATTCTGTTAATTTTCTGAAACCTGTTAATTAGGTAAAAGTGTTTCAGAAGAATCTTTACTTTGTCGTTGTTGCCTATTTCTGGCATATAGGACATTCTGTGCCCTAGCTGGACTGCACTCTAGTGACGGATTGAGATGGATCAATGGGCAGGATGCCTGACTATTTGTCACCACTACACTTGACGTATCACCAGTTATTTTGCTGCATTTCTGACTCTTCATCATCATTAAACTTCAGCCGCAAACTTATGGCATCACCAGTTGGTTGTCTAATTTATCACTGAGCAGAGTGTGCGAGACATACTCAAATAACTGGCACACCAGGTGTGTCTGCGATGCATATTTGCCTGTTCTGTTTTATTCCTCATAGCAGACACAGAGTTTGCCTATATGTGGAAGCATACAAGCCCTAAATTGGTTTTGGGGTTTGTTTAGGGGGCCATTGTTTGTTCTTCACACCTGCGGGCTGTAACTGCCAGTCAGATCACTGTGCTCCAAATCTCTAAATCTCTGAACGACAGAGATCAATGCACACTAGAGAGGACAAACACAGAGCTATAGTGATGAAAGAGAGTTGAGAAAGGCGGGCAGGCAAGCAGCAGAGAGGGGGCCAAGAAGTACAACGTGGAGAGTTAACTGTTGTAACAGCTGAGCTTTTTGTCAGGAGCCGGTTTGTTTTGCGTGATTAGTTAGAGCATACACACAGAGAATTATCAGTGTGTCAGTAATATTGTGATGAAACGTAATTTTGCCTCCTAAACAGTTTGTTTTAAAAATCTGAATATCCGTGTGGGGCTGAGTCAGATCTCTGTCTCCGAAATCTGTCTCCGATAGTCTTTGTGTGTACTTTACATAGGTAGGTCACAATTTCTAGCTGTTACACCTTCCCATGCCATAGTTTTCAGTGAATATATTTGCATTTGTTTCTCACCTTTGTGGCTTCACTCCAAAAGGCCAATCCATGGTTTCCACATCAGCATGTCTGAACAGAAGCTGACTCGGAATGAACAAATGAAAACTGAAAATGAACAGCAGCAAATCGCAGTAATGTTGTGAGTGCTCAGTTTTGAACTACAAGTTTGTTCTGTACCCGAAAAGTGGTTTCCAGCCAGTATCACAAACTAGCAAGTTCCCCTTTATCGGAAGTGTGAATCTTCTGGATATACTGTACATATCACGTAAATGCATATGTATACTGTATATAATACAAAGTAAAAGCTTTAAAAAATAATAACATACAGTACCATTTGACTTAAAGGGGAACTACTGTTTTTTTACAACCTGGACCTTATTTCCTGCATAAAATACTGTCATTTACTCACCCATATAACTTTTGTGTAATTCATATTCCTTCGGGAGATAATTAGATCAGCGTATATCCATGCAGTGCAAGTGACTGGGGCACCGAAACGGAGCCCCTAAATAACGCATTATCTGCCGCCAAACTCGTTAATTTCACCAATATTTTGTTATCGTACACTAGTGCTATTCCCCGTTGAATCTGGACCTACAGACCCCGAAATGAGTGAGTTCCACGGCAGATAATGCACTATTAAGAGGCTGTGTTTCGGTGCCCCAGTTACTCCCACTCCCAAAAGTTATATGGGTGAGTAAACGATCGTATTTTATGCCAGAAATAAGGTCCAGGTTGTAAAAAACAGTGGTTCCCCTTTAAAAGATAATTACATGCATTTTTGCTTGTGTTCTTATTATAGCTGCATTAGTTTTCTAATACTTCTTTCCCTCTTTCTTTTTCTTATTAAAATAATTTCAGTTACTCTTGTCTCAAACTCAGCAACTAACCACTGTAGATGGGAGATGTGTGCTGCAGTGGTGTGTGCTGCGTTCTTCTTTTAAAATAGTTAGTTGTTTGCATGTTTTGTACAGTACAGCTGATCGAACTGTGACGACAGATAAGGCTGAAATACACTAAGCGAGCATATTTGAGGACATGTTAAGAACAGGAAACCACAAACTCACTAGTACTGTGTCCATACATCAGCCACATCCAAGCACACCTCAAAAGCTTTTAATCACTTTGTTGTTCTCCCTGGTTGCAAAGAGATGGAGAGGCAGAAGAAGTGTGTTTCCAAGAGTTTCAGAGGTGCACAAGGGAAAACCACAAAACATGGAAGAGTGAAAAAAAAAGACTTTTAAGGGTTTGATTTTTTTTTTCAAGAGGAAAGTTTAACAGGTCAAAGAAACAAAACAACATCACAAACACACAAAAAAACACAGTAGATGCCTCATCTCTAGTTGAGTTTGTGTTGTGTCTCTGATTGCTTCCCTTGTGTTGCTCCTGGCCGAGGCTTATCAAAGAGCTCCTTTCATAAGTGCCAGGATCAAGCCACTGCTGTGACTGCTTGGCACCCACTGAGGAGATGGGGTGGTGGTGGAAGGGGGGCTGCTTCAAAACATAGAAGACAGGGCAAAGGAAGTCAAAATTGAAGATGGTGAGTGAAGGGGAGATGGTGCATTTGTGCATTTAAAGGAAATGGGAAAAGAAAAAGGCTGAGTTTAGGGGGAATTGCCCACAGCTTCTGCAAAGTGTCTGTGGAATTAAGTGTGTGTACGTGTGTTGTTTTGTTCATGACAGAGAAATAAGGGAGAAAGAGGGCAATCCTTGAGTCTGGGAAAAAGTTGTTTTATATATGTGCTGAGAAAATTAATATGTATTTGCTTAAAACTCTCTCTGCCTCAGTGATTTCTTGCTGACGCGCGCTATTATATACAGAATATCCAGGTGTATGCAGAAACAGTGAAGGACATGAGGAAAAGAGCAGCACAGACACCCATACAAAATACCCTCAGGCTATGTGATCCTCCTCCTCTTCCTCCTCCTCCTCCTCACTACATAGTTCCGTCAAGCTTGACGTCCGCCCTGTTTACTAAAGCATGTGACTGCATCGCATTTTAACAATATTTCAGACCACAGCTCATCCTCTAGAAAGCAGGTTTTCCATCGGGTTCAGGGGCTGTTGTTTGCACGGTGAATCCTGACGCCCAAGCGATTATGACATGCTGTTGCCACGTTGCATGTTGTGTCACGTGTTCAGTCAAATCAGCCTTATTGGATGTACAGTTTAATCTAATGGAATGATCAGGGCTGCGTGATATGCACGCAGGATTATGAAATATTTACATGCTGATTACACAGGCACGCATAGCAGCCAAGGCCGTACAGACAATTTAGTGAAGATGTTCAAGGTAGCTGAATTTTGTCACCCATGAACTTGGCTTGATCTTTAGCCTCTTGTTTGCCTCGGCTGAGCAGCGCAGCTACAGTAAGCTGTTGTTTAACTCTATGCCTCCCAGTCTGTAGAATGAGGAGTAGAGGGAAATTACAGACTTGCTCTTTGACCAACAGTGCTGAATGGCTGGCTGTTGAGTCCAGGTATCATAATGAATGTGATAATGTGACGTATTATGCGTGTGTGATTCATGTGTGCGTTCCCTCAGTCTGCCTTGCCTGCAGCGAGCTGGTCGTGGCTTCACTCTGTCTTGACTCTCTCCCTCCAGGCTCCCAAATGATGGGGTGACCTTTCCACCTCGGCCAGGAATGCAGCGTCACTCACAGTATGAGCTGAAAACTCATCCCCTCGATAAACACTTCACATCACTCTCCTCTCTGCTTACCCTCCTCCATTTGCATCTGATTTGAATCCTGCCTTAAATTAAAGGTCAGAATTTTATATTCTTGGGATACATTAAATTTACAGTATTTATAGCCCTTGCTTTTTAGGTAAAGGTGTGTAAATACATAGATTTTTTTTCTGGCAAAATGAGCAGGGACCTTTTTTCCCCTCTCCTTTTCAGTGTGCTGTTTTGTTTCTTTGTAAAGAGTGGAACAAAGAGTATATTTGAATCGATAACCCTCCTCTGACTAAATCCTTCCTACTACTGCAAGGTCATGAAATTGAAAGTTTATGTGTATCTTGACATGTGGGGTCCCTCGGTGGTCCAAAATCCATGCAGAATTGAGAGTAAGTTATTTTAATTAGCTTGCATGCAAAAGGAACCTCACAAACATGAATGACTTGTTAATTTAAGGAATGGTTGTACGTGAGTATTGTCATGAGACTGAGCTAAATGTTTCATAATCATTCTGTTAAGCCAATAGCAAACAACTCATTAAATAACTTAAATAACTGAGCAAACACATACTGACAGCAAACACAGATGTTGTTAACAGCTATGTAAAACGCTTTAAAAATGGTTTGTGTTTTGAGTTATATTTGGTGTAAACGAGTGACATTTTTTGTGTTTTATCTCTCTCTCCCCCTCTCTCTCTGGTTGTTTTCCTCCTCCTTGTCTGACCCGGGGGACGTCCCAGGGTGGTTTCCTTCATCCAGGCACTGAAGAGGAGAGTCTGTCAAAACCTTAGCTTGAGTCAGTGAAGGCTCTCTGTGGTCCAGTCTTCCCCTCAGCATGGCAGAAAAACCACAGAGGAATGTTGTGTCCTGAAGGGAAAAGCATCAAGCCTCTGGGAACAGACAACTTCCCCACAAGTCAAATGACAGGAGGAGACAAAGCGTGTTTGGAGTGAGGGGTTACATTTCCTGTCTTCTTCTATATTGAAAATGAATGTGTGCAGGAAACATACAAGTGATGCACCACTTTAAATCCTTATGGGTTTATTAGTGCACCAGCAAACTTGAACCAATGATTGTTTCAAGTCTGTATGCTAAATATATACAGCCTGGGGACAGTTACCAGGTAACATAGTGCACATCTAAAGCTCAGCAACTAACTGTAATCAGGTGTTTATTACACATTACTCCATAAAATGTAATTAAATTACTTTACCATTAAGACTTTGCAGTTACTCCATTCATCAGAGGTGCCCTTTAAACTCCAAAGCCTCCACATCCACATGTCACATCTTTGTGTGTGTGTGTGTGTGTGTGTGTGTACACAGAAAACAAGACATAGTGGTGTAACAAGAAGGCATTCCAAGGGACTTAAAGACCACCCAGGGACTAGGTTAGCCGCAGTGACTCCACACAGCTCTCCAGAAGAAGCTCAGAAGCTGTGTTCATACACTCCCCGACTATAAACAAAGCTAATAAAAAAAAACTTCTTCAGTTTTGGGAGAGACTAAACTCCCCCATCCACTTTCAAGCCACAGTTGATCACATTAGTGTAACACTGCCCAGTCCTGTAATTAACACATACGGTGCCCCTTAAACATTTTTGCACCCTTCAGAATGTTTTACATTTATGCATAAAAATATTACAATACAAGTCCTGAAAATGGACAATGAGAACCAAATGAACCAAAATAAATAGTATAGTTATGTAGTTACATATCTGTGAGTTGCTAAAGTATGTGAACCCTTGTTTTCAGCATATGGTGTGACCTCCTTGTGTACAACGTGAACAAAAACAGTGTGCAGCATATTACCAATAGTCTACTAGATGTTTTTAGCTTTCAGTTTATGTACAGATAGAAGATGGAAACAGTCAGCAGTTGGTGGTAGCTGCAGCATTTTCACTCACGTCCTGTTTAGTTATTGCTGCGTGTTCATGCTCACAGTTTTTTGCTTTGTTTTGTCTCGCTGTCTTACACACATCCTTAAATAACTTGGAGTAAAACACTGTGAACCCAAAATTATTGTAAATTATGCAAAGTGATGAATGCATTGCCTTGTGGTGATATTAATATTAAAACCATCAAGGTATCAGCTAATAATTGCATGCCTCCTTTAGCTCGGCTCCAACAATATTGCACAAGTACACTAAAGGTCAAGGCTCTATACTGGAAACAGATGCGTAATGAAACCACCCCATATTTCACTGTGAAGCCGTTGAGCCTGCAGGAGAAAATCAGGAGGTGCGTGTGTAGGTGCAGCATGTGTGTGTTCAGGGCGGTAGAAGCCATAAAGCTACTGGTAAAGCATGTCTTCATCAGTAAATCAATACAGCAAAAACATATTTAGACTCTATCTACATATCTGCCTTACTAGAAAATAACTATTAACAGCACTAATATATAATGTAACGCTATCTTGGTTTAGTGGGCTGTCAAATGGAGTCATCCTCACTCTTTGTCCCCCTCCCCCATTTTCTACTCTTTTCCCTCTCTTTACCAGTCTCCCACGAACCCCTGACCTTCAACCTCTGACTCCAGCCAGCTCCTGACACCACCCTGCAGCCTCTGTCTCACAGACCATCCACTTAACACGAAGCATCATGCAATAATAATGTATGTATGCATATGTAGTCTTCTCGATGAATCACGTGCAACGTGGAGAGAATTTCTGATGAACTTCGGTCAAGTTCCTGTCCTTTAAGCTTCCATGTCATCCAGCTTAGTTATATATTATATAGCTATCAGGGAGGAGAGAGTACAGTACAAAACATCATTAATATGAAAATCATTAATATGGATCTGGGAGCAGAGTGAGCACATCTTGAAATAATGAGATACCCATGATTAGTAATGCTGTGTCTCCACATTTGGTCCCACATTAATTATTTATCATTCAAAAATAAGTGGAAAACATTGTAAATATAGTATACATTTACATATATTGTGGGTTTTTTTTTTTAGAACTTTTACTGCAGCTGGACAAATGTGTGTGGTCCATAAAACAAAGCACTGTCTCAACAGTAACCGCTGACCTCGACCTTGTATGTTTTTTTTTCTTTCTTTTTTTAATTCTGCTTATTGGGAAAGAAAAAAAAAATGTTTTCTAGTGGCTGAGCAGATTCTCCAGTGAAATCTTCCAAGGTCCATGCGTAAGCTGACCACCTGACAAACACACCTGGATCCAAAAACGTTTCCAAATTTCTCCCGTGAGATTGTGAGAGAGGGAGAGAGAGAGAGAGAGAGAGAGAGAGAGAGAGAGAGACAGACAGCAAAGCAGAATGGGAGAGAAAAGACAGAGAGAGAGAGATTGAGAGGTGGAGTGCAAAGGGGAGCAACCCAAAAAGCACTGGTACCCGCTTTCCCACCTCCCTATGCCATGGCAGTTAATTTAAATTCTGCAAGGAGACAACCCATAAATCACCTCCATTCTGACTAATGGCTTCTGCACTGAGGGAAAACTCTCGCCTCTCTACCTGGAGACTTCCTGAACTGCAAAAAATATAGGCTACATTCAGTTTGTGCGTATGGAGTGTGTATATAAATATATATACAGTATATATAAGTGCTTCACTTAGACAGACAGTTTTTGAAAGAGTCAGCAGCACGACTTACCCCTCCACACGAGCAGCTTTCACTGGAAGCAGAAATCCCCCTGCGCTGGTCCATAATTAGCCCCCATAACTGCAACTGTCTGACGTCAGAAGTGTGTGACATAAAACTAACCTTGGACTGAATTCCAAAACAATCACCATGGGTTAGTGCACACGCAAAGCTCACCCAGATTTGTAGGTCACGTGAGTCATAAAAGCATCTGTAATTATTATTTTTCTTTAATAATATAAAAAGACAAACTGTGTAATTATTTTTATCCAGCAACAAAGTTAATTATTACAAGCAATATTACAACAGGTCATTATTTACACTAAAACTTTTAGGAAAGTCTTCATCTCATTTAGCCAAAACTAAACCCCTCAGAACTTTTATCTCATTTACTTTCATCGTTACACATTTTGTTCAATTCAAGTTAATGAACAAACTTACTGCATGACAACAGTATGAGCAACCAACAACCCAAAGAGTACACTATGGGTTTAAACGTCCTAAAAAAACCTACTCTGTCAAGCAGCTTCTCATCATGTGTGATGAGTTTCACTATTTTCTGCCAAAGTTTGGAGAGTCTTGGTAGTTTCACAGTAAAAATTTCAGTATTTTTTCCCCCCTCTTGGCTCATCTCAAATTCAACATTTGAATCAGATTTCTGTGACAGTTGGTGGGTTTGTTTGGTGACTGTCAGTCAAATCTGATCAAACCACGTCCACACAGTCCTGACCAAATAGATTACTCAATTTATTCAGCATTAAACTCCCAATTAATACCAACATTCCTTAATATGTATTTTTTTTTCATCCTTTATTTTGTTAGTGTGTATTGGGATTAGATTTATGAGAAATTAAGATTTGAAGTCTTTAGAGGCAGTTTAGTATGAAGAACTAGACACACTGTTTTCTTACACTATGTCTCTTCTTTTTTTTTCAGAGCTTGATGCTAACATACCATCAATACAACTCATCCTACAGCAGTCTCGCTTCTTTCCACTTCTAGTAACATTTGAAAACCAATGCTGACACAAATAAGGCAATTTATCAGACGTCACACAACTCCCCCTTGAGACACAAAGTGATTTATATGATTTCTTTCATCTGCAATGAAACTGTAATCCCAGGCATAGAAATAGACTTTGGTATGCAAAAACCACAGACTTAGTTTGGAATTCCAGCGACACAAACCATTAGAAAATTGACCTTCATAGTGTTAGGAGTCTGCAATTGTGTATCATGCATGTGTATGGAGGCTGTGCTCTTCCTTGGTGGTATTGGGGGTATCCTGGCCAAGCTGCAGGAGACAGGGTGGGTTGGGGACAGTATGTGACTCCCTGCTCAGGGCACCCAGTCACTTTATTATTTTTTTAGTGGGTTCACAGTTTCCCGACAGCAACTGCCCTTTGCTCTGGGATGAGACATGGTTCCTTTGGGCCCTGTTTACTTCTTTGTTGCGCCCTCATGACCTGTCATTACTAATATGAGTATACCGGTGATATGACCGATTCAAAGCTGCGCCAAAGTCTCACTAAATTAGTCGTTCTATGATCTGTCATGACATCTAATAAACTAGACGTATTGCTTGACGGCAGCAAATACGTATTTGTCCCGTACTCTACTCCTATCCAGATGTGAAAACAGCTTTCGTTCAATGACAACGTGTGTTTTAAAGCAAGTGGAAAATCATTACAAAAAAACCCTCCAAATATCATTCACAGACACACACAAATGCCATTCAGACTCAGACATCCATTGAGAGGCCAGAGGAAGATTAAAGAGTGTGCTTTCCGCTCTGTAATCTGTTACACTCTGTAGGCACTTAGTCCATACACTCCAGATGAAATGGGGCTATAGCTTGTGCGCTGACCTGTAGTAACCGGCTTTAGCCAGCTTCGCCTTGTCTTGTCTTCTAGTAACACGGATGACCTCCAGCTGTGATTGGGGCCTCTGATCCCCCTTGTGGGTCATATATGTATTTCATGCACTTTCTGTCCTCCATCTTCCTCTCCAGTCCTTTCACCTCCTGCTGCCTATTTTAACCCCCTCTCCTGACTGTTGCTTCGGCAGACATTATTTCCTGTTTGGATCTGACAGAGCTTGGGAGGAGGTTTGAAGCCATGGCGTGTGACACAAATCACCAGGCTGTAGGAGAGTTCCAGTTCTCTGGACCACATGAGTCACCGTTTCCTCTCTTGCTTCCATGTCCAGCTGTGGAGGAGAGATATGAGTCTCTGACTTTCAAGTCGCATCTACTGTCACCAACATCTTAACACCCTCACTGCCCTTGTATAGCCTGGTAGACTCCAGCTTCCTCCAGCCTAGAACAGCTGGGCTGTGGGACATCCTAATGACTTTGGTGGCTGCAGTGGCTCGCTGCAGTGAGCTTGCACTGCTTATCCATCCCACTGACTAATAAAGACTATGATCAATTATATGTGAGACTTCACCCCAAGAATTTCATAGAAAATAAGAGCTGTGATACAAATCACAACCAACCAAGCAGGTGTTAGGCGTTTCAGTTGTAGTCAGAAAAAAAGCAGAAAAGGTTGCTTGGATAATAAATGATTCAAGGTCATTCTTTGCATCTGGCTCCTTGCCCCAGCATTTTTCTCGTTGTAAAATCCTGTCTTTATTCTAGCTTTGTAACTCTTGTGAGTATTCCCTCTCCTATCTGAAGCCCTAGTCCTAGTAATCCAATATCATTAGCCCCATGAATGGGAGGCTCTCTGTGTGAATCCATTAGGAAGGCTCCTCTGTGGCTCCCTCTCTGTAATCTCTCTAACCCTGTGGGATTAATCACCCACGGAAAACAGAAATCGATCCATTGAATCACCAAAAGATGTGACAAAAAACGCTGTAACTCCGGGATATAGTGGGAAACTATTGGCCAATTCAAATTCATTAAAAAGAGAAGGGAGAAAGACTAATAGAAAATAGTACTCTAGCACCTTAATGAGGCAATCATTCCACTTATTTGTGCTATGCATGTGTACATAAAGGGAGTCTTTTTATTTGTCCAGGAAACTAGCAATAAAGAAAGTAATACACAAAACAAATAAATGATTGCGAATAAAGAATCCCAGACAATGAGTTTGACCGTGACAATACTGAGTAAATCATGTCTGCTGCCACTCACTTTCTTCGTGTATCTGTATGTTCTGAAAATATACTGGAGAAATGAGCCCAGGGTCTACTGGGAAGTGTTGTAACGTTTAAGATTTGTTGATGCCTCCATGAGCCCATAATGAGAAGGAATGAGGGTCACCCAGCAACGTTAACCCGCTAATAAAATCTGCCTTCCTTTAAAGGGTGTTAGAAAACCACAATTACCCCAGTGACATTTTTTTACTGCATGATTTATGAACTGAATATTGCATCTCCCTCTCTAACCCTTATTCTGGCTGCAGAGCAATAAAGGGGAGTTAAGGGGCAGTATTGATCAGGGGAAAAGTACTGTTTCCTTAACCACAGATCTAAGGAGGAGAGGAGAGGAGAGGAGAGGAGAGGAGAGGAGAGGAGAGGAGAGGAGAGGAGTTATTGATGAGATTTTCTCTCCCACGGCCCTCCACCATGAAGCCTGTGGCCGTCTGGACACCCGCCACGTGTGAACAAGCTTTCAGCTCACATCATCTTCTCTACTTCCACCTATAATTGGCCATATGTGTCACTAGCACCCTGCTGCTGCTGCTGCCACTGCTGCTGCTGGAGGGAAGGAAAGGGAGATCACAGCTTTGACAAGGTGATTGTTGGATGGCTCTTGCTTTGACATGTCTGGTAAGCCTTATCTTGGCAAACACCTCTGAACTTTTGAGCCCTTCTAAGACTTATTATTAGTAGGAACCTGCAAGAAGCAGTCTGTCTGATTTTAGCAGCTGTTTAACTGCTGTCAGTAAAGTTATCTTCATAATGTAGCAGAGAATAACACTAAGGGTTTAAACTTTAAGCACGTGTCCTTCACGTATAATCTGGATTTAATGAGATATTTATACCGTCTCATGAGGATATTTCTGGTAGCTCTGCTGTGGATAGAAAATGTACAGTAGGTTGTCGGTAGACCAACCACTGAATAAGCTGAATACATAATGCCCCTAAGCGGCCCGTGGCATGTGGCATTCAATGAGCATTCATTAACCTTTACTGCAGCTGCAACAGTTACCTGAATTAAGTGAGACAGTTAGGTATATTGTTCAGACAGGTTATCCTGTAAAGATCAGCGAGCGGAGAAGCCAGCTCCAACAAACTCAAAACACAAACCAATTACACATACAATAAATGCAATTTTATTTTTTGTTTTTCATTGTCACTGAATATGGCTGTGGGGAATAGGGGGGTAAAGGTCAGAGTTTGGATAAGTGTCCCTCTTTGCTTGTCTAAATGGCAAATGTCACACCAGCCAACAGAGGGGCTTCAGCGTGCAGGAGAATGACGAGTGGACAGGCAGGTAAAGTGAGTATATGGGGAGCGGGAAAAGAGTAGGGAGGGGACAAGAAAGTAGATGTGGGGAAGATGTGCAATGTAAAGTGGCAAGCGGTGACAGTGCCGAACAGATTTAGAGAACAGCCAGTGCAAGGCTGCCTGGGGTGTTGCCACGGGGGAGTTGGGAGGCATGTAAAGCAATGACATGCACATACAGACCACTGGTGTTATTCATCCAAAGTCCATAAAATAAAAATAAAAAACCTTGATGATTCAGAACACCATATGTAGTTACTTTTCATTTCATAAACTAAAGAAAGGTAAATGTGGCAAATTAACAGCTTTGTCAGACCCACAACATTTACTTGTTAGGCTGTAAAGATTTGCTAGCTGATGAGAGTGCGCTAACATGGGCCTCTAAACAACCTATTGAGAATCTAAAAATGAAGCATAATGATGCCAATAAAACTAAAAGGCAAAAAAAAGATTACAAATATCCACTGTCATGTGATTGAATGTATGACAAGCAAGTAGAGCTCCCCCTGGTGGCTGGCTGCAATATAGGTCATAAGCCCCACCTCCTTCATGTTAGTGGATGAATTGTGGAGTGGATTTCTTTTTTCAAGGACGGGGTCTGTCATTTTAGGTAGTTAATATAATGCAGATGTATGTTCAAGTGTACATTTTCCTGAGAAGTTTTTGACTCTATAAAAACAGGTTGTGACATAATGATGATTGACAGTTGCCATGGGCAACTGCTCGCTGAAGCTGTCCTGTAGGATCTTGAGAGTAGGAAAAAAATACTGCATAATAGCGGTTGTACAGACTAGTCAACTAGTCTGTGGTTGACTCCACTAGACTTCACTAGTAGACATGATGCTCCCCTCAGGGAAGTCTCCACTGGCAATGAAAACTTAGCACATTGACTCTGCTCTAGTTTAAAACCCACACACTAAGAACTGTGATTGTGTATAAGAAAAATGTCTACTGAAAAACATAAAGTCCAGTTGCTACCTTAAATGTCTTAGTCTAGGTCCTGGGTAAGATTTGTATGCACTTCATTTAGCGGAGAATATCTCAACTGTTATAGACTAATATGACCCCACTGAACAACGTGGGATGTGTGCCAAAATCTCTACCTGGGACGAAAGTCCTGAAAAATGACCACAATAGGTGACACTATTATCACACTACAGGTGAATGGGACTTTTTTTTCCCTTTATAGATATCCTCATAAACTTCTACTAGATTAATCTTCATATTAAGAGAAATATTTTTTGTATTACACTTTGTCTTAAAAATAAAATAAAATATGCAAATTAGGCAATATCTCATTAAATATGTGTACATATAAACTCTTGAAGCTACATATTTTCTGAGGTGTTCAGAATTCTGGTTTGATATGTTTAATTGTGTTTCTGCAGGTGTTCAGTGTGGATATTGTGTG
>JAPMNQ010371659.1:2843-12937 GCA_029874045.1 Chelon ramada
CTTGTCTCTCACAGTTAAACCGATAAAACCTGAAGCTTAAAGTATACTTTAGTGCTTTAATCTAAACCACTTTTGCAAACTATGAAGTCACAGTGCACCCAATGGGAGGAAGTGGTGACGGGTCGTCCACATTTTTCTACAATATCAACAATAGCAATGGAGGGGTCCATGTTTATCATGTTTTTGAAGCATGTCAATTATTATTAATTTAAATCCTTTCCCAGGTTTTCAACTTAGTTTCTATGAGAATGGACCTCCACATGTAGCATCAGTAACATAGGAAGTTGGGTCTTGACAAAGTGTAGGAGTCCTCAGGTTGGTGGTCATTAGACCAGTCTTAATTTTAATTGAAGCTTTGACAGATTACTGACACTGTAGGTTGTAAGGACACAATATTATTATTGTGGGAGGTCACTGTAATATTCCGAGCACTTATGCTGAAACTATAGACTGATCACTTTGTTGTGATAGTTAAAATCACAAATGTAGACTACAAAGGCAATAGACAAACACAGGGACCTTGTCTTCATACACGTGTGTCAGTGTGTGTATCCATGTGTGTACCTTCTCTGATAGCAGTGCAAGGTGCCCCCTCCTCGTGCTCCAGCCGAATCTCCTTCAGTGCCACCAGGTTCTCTGTTAGTTTGCTCCGTCCTTTGAACACTGTGGCATATGTTCCCTGCAAACACACATAATCAAATAGATATTCTATTACTTCTTTTGTGATTCTGTTTGCTTCATCAGTTTGTTTTAGTTTCATTAGTTTGGAGTAGCAAATATCTTTTTAAGATGCCATTTTCCGGACACATCCAGCTTTTAAAGAACCCTGGTGTAAACCCAGAACATTGTCAAAAGATTATACAGGTCTCAACTGGCCTGCCCTTAGGACAATGTGATGCTTTTGTTTGGCTTGCTGCCACCAAAACCCGACTCTAATTCAGCAGCAGAAGATGGAGGGATATACCAATGTTACCTTGCGCCAACATATTTTTCTATTAATAGGAACAAAATAATTAAATTAATTTGATTGGAATGTGTTTACTTTTGCTGTCTGTTTACATTTCCGTCATGTCTACTGTACAGTACATAAACATAATTAGTTCTGACTGACTGGATGAGGATAGAAGTTAGAACTCATCAACTACAAGCTGTATCAAAACCTCACATCAAGATTATGTAACAGACTTTGGTTTAATCCATGAATCAAATACATTACTTCTTTAGGATCACTGACATTTTGTAATCCTTCATCTATAATAGTTATGCGATGCTATTCTTCCACAATTATATTTGGTCAATGGTGCTCTAATCAACTACTGCAGGCTGGAAAGAGAGCCAGTCTTTTTGTCTATTGAGCAAACAAAATGCAGAAATGAGGTACTGTGGCAGTAACATGTGTGAATCACTGCCTGCCACATGCCATAAAAGGACATGCCTTTGTGAAACACATGTCAGGATAATTGACAACAACAGCAGCTCATTTTGATCTCTCGCCACCACTGTTTTCTGCTACTGAGCCTTGTGACGGCAACTAATGCAGACAGCTTCTCTCACTAATCATTCCTCACCCCTTAAGGGAATAACTGTTCTCAGATAAATGGTGTAGGATTTAAGGGCATTGGCCCATGAACCCTCCTTATCTAAAGCAGTTTGCTGAGAATTTTTTCTTTAGCCAAGCCAATGGGTACACTGTAGTTTGCTTGGTATTTTGGCATATGCACAAAGTATATTTGCTGTACTTGACTGTACTGATTTTTACAGGTTTTTGTATCCCCTGAGGAAACTACTCACAGCCATGCTGATAAAGCTACGGAAGACTTGCAGGTTAGCTGTGGTAAACGTGGTCAACATTATCCACTAGGGAGATGCTCTATCCTGGTTTAATTAAGCCCACTATAGCTTGAAGTTACTGCTCTGTGGCCACATCAGTGGGTGTAGTTGTTGTGCACTCATCCCTCACTGGACTGTGTGTCAGTGGTCTTTTTTTGACCATCTGCAAATCACTGAAGCAAGGTGTGAGAAAGTGGTGGTGACCTACCTCACCCAGTTTGCCAAGCTTCACATACGTCTCCAGTTTCCCAAATCCTATGTCAGACTAGAACGAAAAGACAAACAAAAACAAGGACTAATTAATCACATAGTGTCAGTTGCTCCAACCCATGCATTTATTAATGTTTTCACTGGTTAATTGAACACAAATCCCTGGTTTATCCTGTCAACCAGGCAAGAAATAAATACATGTTAACTGAGAACAGAAATAATACAAATAGCTGACTTCTATGACTCATTATATTAAGACAGAAAGATAAATAGTCTATAAGAAACATTGTAAAATGAACGAGCCAATAAGATTACAAATGAAATTTATATGAAAATATGCAAAAAAGCCTCACAGTCAGGACGCCTGCTTAATTATTTCAGACAGTAGGCAGGCAGATACATAGATAGATAGATAGATAGATAGATAGATAGATAGATGGATGGAACACTAACCAGTGAAGCACGCCGTGACATGCGACTGACAGGTTTGCAGAGTGGTGAGTTTTCACTCTCCATCTGCAGCTTCCTGAGAAACTCTGGAGGCAGGCGGATGTCCATGGGCAGAGACATGCGCTTACTGACGTCCTGAAAGATGTAAGCAGACATGATGGGTTTACAACAAGACAAAGAGCAATTACATTCAGTTATGGGTTCCTTCAGTTTCAGTTCATTTTAATATGGTTTTTGGTCAGTGTTTTTGTCTCTGGTTTTATTTCATTAATATTTTTTATTTCTAAAATAAAATTTGATTCACAAAACCGGTTGTTCTGTTATATCTGAGGGCAAGTGGGAGATAGCCTCAAACTCTGAGGCAAACTGTTTTCTGGCTGCTTGTAATTACAGTTTGGCATAAGCTCATCCTCAAATGCATGCCTTGGCTGCGTAATTCATTCATTATATTCAATTAAGCACTCAAGTTTGCAGCTTGATCTCGTGGTAACAGTGTTCTCTCTCTGTTGCAATTCTTAAAGTCAGACACAGTGATAAAGAAATGTTTCTGTTGATTATCTTTCTGTGCTCAGACTGTTATCACTATGAACATAGACATTATATGGCTGAGACTATTTCAGTCACAGGGGAGTTGTGTTGTTTAAAAAATGTGGGAAATATTGTAGTGTTGCTTTAAAATTATATAATTTAGTATTTTGACCCAAACTATAGTATGTACTGTAATTTGAAAAATAACATTCTATAACAGTGCATTTAAAAACAAAGCTATTCTGTGTGTGCATGGAACTGCAATAGCCTAAGGTACACATGCCAAACTGAAGTTGTTCACATCCGGCCTGCGGGATAACTGTATCCGGCCCGCAAGATATAATATTTTGTATCTATCAGAATTGGCCCGCAGGTATTTTGCGTGCGCACCAATGATACTATAAACCCTAGACAGCATCGCAATACCTGAACATTCAGCGTCAGGCAGGTACGTCCTGGGTACGTCAATCAGCTCCCCTCCCAACTTTATTGACGAACTCATAAGAGTCTCATGGTTGCTTGGGCAACTGTTCAGAGTGTGGTACGGCAGTTTCCGAAGCTCTATCAGACCATACGGTTGACCCCCATGCCAGGAACGCTTCATTGTTGATGTGTATCCGGACAGAGCCAGCTAGTTACGTCACAAATGTGTCAAATTTGAAAAGGCTTGATGTGTCTATTATTTGAAATTTGTTGTCATTACTTGTTTAATCGGTGAGCTTGGTTTTATCCTAAATTCTTTATTATAGCTTGGAAAAAATTGAATTGATATTTCTGTATGAATGATTTCTGATTCTAATACATCTAAAAATACAAATTGTGTCTCATTTTAAATAAATATTTATTCTGGTTGGCCCGTGATTTGGAGTCAGTTCTTTATTTTTTATTTTTGAAACACTGTGTCGGCTATGTCCAGAATGCGAGACACAGCTTGCATGAGATGGAACAGAGATGGAATCACGATGACAGGAGAGAGGCACTCAATTTGGGTTAGGGCTGGGTCATTAAAGTTGAAATGTTTCTTAATTTCCTCACAAGAAACTTGCATTTCTTACTCTTGCCTATAAAAGTCTGTGACAGAGGAGCTGCATCACACCTACGCCCAGGTAAATTGCGTTAAGTGGTAGGGTTTATGCAGCATCTGTTGGGTCAGTCTGCATGATGTCTTGCTGGAGAACATAGTCCTTGTCCATGAAAGATGACATTTTTTTCTCTGTTAGTTTAACCTTCTCGTTTTGACAATGCTCATTAATGCCTGTGAACTTAGGCAGAGTGAAAATACAGTCGCAGAGATTCATTATTCAGAGCTTTGTATACATTTTCTGCTGCAATTAATCTGGCATCCAGCCACTAGTGATGGGAGGTCTGGCTCTTTTCAAAGATTCAGCTTTTAGGGCTCTCAATCGGCTCTTCATTTAGTTTCAATAAAATACAGTTATTATTTTAATCAACTCTTTAAATGAACAACTGAACAATGAACCACAACAACCACAGCAAACAAATCAAATAAATAAAAGCCAAAGCCTTAACATTAGGACGCCTGCCTGCATGAATTCACAGTAGCGGTTGAAGCTTTGTCTCTGTCTGACGGGAATCGGCTCTTCTACACTACAGTCAGCTCTTAGAACCAGCTCGTTGACAAATGACACATCACTACCAGCTCCTGGCCAGAGAAAAAAAGCTGCAGAGCATCCCACTGTGTGCACATCTGTTTGACAACTTGGTGTGGAGAGAGCCAGCACGTCTGAAATGGTTTCAGCATTTTATGAGGCTCAACATGACAGTAGTCCTGAAATTCTTTGAGCTGTGCCACTTACTTGCCGCTGTTTTTGAAATAGCCATATACATCTCTGGGTAAATCCTCACACATATGGGGAAGCTGTTTGCAGGCCACATTTGCACAAAGATGCAATGTGTGACAAATGCATTTTTGCACTGTTATGTTTTGCAGGTCATCTTTTGACATGCTCAGTGTTGAACTTGACACTGAGTTGTTTTCTCCATCATGGTGTTGCACCCATCTGATGTATATCCCACGATGTTCTCCACTGGGACATTGGCATCTCTGAAAGACTTGATAATTTCTCTATATAGCCTTTCTGCTGAGGCTCAGTCTGTAACAAACTCTCTGTTCTCATCAGATAATAGCTGAACCAATTTCCAAAAATGGGTTTGGACAGATTTGAAACATCATCAAAAACACTAACAACGATGCAAAGTGTTGTTACTGTTCCAATGTCTGCTGACTCACCAACCAACACACTGAATTTCTTCTTTTTAATAATCTCTGACAAATCTTTAAACCCTTGACGCCTAGTGTCGCGAATTCGCAACGCACTGTTTCCGCTCAGACTGCAGCCGAAATAACACATGTAATATTCCAATGTCGGCAAAAACACAAGTAATTAATTTCTTTATATAATTGAAAAATCAATTCAGGCATCAAGGGGTTAAGGTAACAATCTCCAATGACATGCTTGGCAATTGTGGTGGCCTTAATGTGTCCAAGATGAAAACTGGGCTTTTTTAGAGTCTCTGTAAATCTCCTTTATTACTTCCGCCAAATGATCAGCTGATCGCATGACAATATTGTGTTCAGCCAGAAATCCTGCTAGATTAATTATGTATTATATAATGCCCAAATAGTTTTCTTAAAGTCAGACACAGTGGCTTCTGAAAAAACTTCTGAAGCCAGAAAAATCCCAAGCAATCAGATATATGACTTGATCTCCCTTTGTGCCAGGCTGGTTGGTAACCAGGCTACATAAGTGTCAGAAAGACATGAACTTCAGGGTTAAATTTAATTTTGCATTGCTGAAAGTCAAATATATATATATATCCTCACAGTAATAATTACTATAGAATCATATGCCCGGGCGAGGGCGAGGGTGCATCAAACAGGTCCACTACAAATACTCACAATGCAACCAAAAACAGAAAAGCAAAAATTCACAACACTAGCAAACACTCACAACTCCAGCAAACATAAAATCGCACTGCAAGAAGCGCACAATGGAATTGTTCCCAGGCCCCTGTGAAGAGATGAACTACCGATGGATGAAAAAGTTTTCTTAATTTGCTTGTGTTTTGTCTATTTGCATGTGTTTTCTCAAGTTGTGGTGTGTTAAGCTTTCTAGAATGTAAGGCTGGTCAGTCAACAGTGAAATCTCCACTGTGGGTGAGTAAGAAAGAAGTCATTAATTAATGAAGAACTATTTTACTACAATAATAAGACAAGTATGTCAAATGGGTTGTTAATGCTAACCGTCTGTTAATGAATACATTCTGGTCTTAATGCTTTGCGGCTCTGTTTGGCAACGTAAATGTTTGGACTGTCCCTTGGAAAGGTTGCTGTGATGAAAGAAAGAGCAAACTAAAGAGACATCATTAGAAACCAGAAAGAGATTTTTCACCTTCCAGCAACCACGAAATTGTCTGTACTAATGCCCCACAGATCTGTAAAAAAAATAATTAGTTACAACTTATGAACCCTTTTATTAGAAAGAAGTACATCTTTAAAAACGCTCCTGCGATCTGTCTTAGCTCCCAGCCTTTCTCACTGTCACAACATTATTCCTGTCTTCACTGCACCTTCCTGAGAGCTTACTTCCCTCACAGCATAGCTTCACTTGACTGTCTGGTACAAGTGGAGTCAGAGGAAGTGTTGGAGTGAATCACTTGATCCATGGGGAATTTTTCTGAAAAGGTGGAACAGTGAACTCTCTCACATTTCCAATAAAAAATGTCTGGTGCTGTGGGGTGGATTAAAACAGTCTGGGGTGACTCATCTGTTTGAGCTTGCAGAGGTGGAAATGGAGAACTGACTCCTGGGGAAGAGTTTAAACAGAAGGACAAACTACTTGTGCCACTACTGTAAGTCAGACTTTTCTTTCTTTTAATGTGCACTTGAACCATAACAGTTTGTTACCAGCGCGGAAATGACAACATGTGAATTACAGTGTAATAAAAGCTTGGTGTTTATGACTACAGCATGTTAACCTCCCTTCATATTAACCTGTGACCTACCACAGGTGCTCTCTGGCACTCTGCTACTTACCTCCATGGAGAATCGTCTGTGTTGGGCCTTGCTGTGGTAGTGGAGGTGGGAAGGAGACTGAGCTCCTGGTGTAGTTGGTTCAGGGCTCACTGGGCTGGCATCATGAGACTGAGGACCCAGTCTATCTGGAGTCAGGCCTGACAGAGAAGAAAAATAATCACTGGTGTTGAACCATCTGGAAGGATGAGCATTCATTCACATGGGTTTAAATCTAGTGATTGTGAAAACACAGTATGTGAGTCACACTATTTGTATACTCATCAGACCATTCAGTGACCCTCTGCATGGAAGTTTCTGCATTCGTTATGTTTCTGAGCTCATTTGGTTTGATCTCCCCATGGGTAGTTGCTACAGAGATGGTTCTTTAATCAGAGAACTAGAGCTGATTTCACATCAAGGGCAGCATCCTGGTCTGTGCAAACCTTTAAATCCATCTTCAAAGCTGTATATCTGACCCTGATACTGATGTGACTAAGTGTATAATGTACATGTAATCAATTAAATCCCTTCTTTCCTATCTATTAAAACGGTTTGGGCATTTGCATCAGACAGGAGTGGAGGCACAGACAGGAAGTTAGAGGAAGAGAAGGTGCTATGATTTTACATGCAGCAAAGGTCCAGAGGGCTGGGAAATGAACCATGACACTGCAGTAATATGCTACGTACATTAACCTTAACTGATCTTTCATTTCATTGTCAATTGTCAGTTGCCTCATTTTGGAACATGTGCTTTCTCTCTTTTTTATAGAGACTAATATCAAATCTACCAACCAGCAGATGATTACATAGAAATACCTAACAAGGCTTTGCTTAAAGCTCACATGGCTAAAACATGTTCTAACTAATTGCTGTATTTTTTCAAAAACATATACTTGACTGCAAATTGTCTCCTGTTAATTGACAATTTGGTGTTTTGTAAGAGCTAAACATAATGATAGGTGAATATTTTCCCCCAGTCTGATTAGAACCAAACTGGATGTTCCTCCATTTTTAGTCTTTATGTCAAGGTAACACCAATAACTTTCTGGCTATGACTTCATCAAGGCAAGAGAGCATTTAGCAGCTTAGGAGTTGGGGTTCAGGTCTTTGGTGAGGATCAAAACAGAGAACAGTTTGGTGATAACTACATCAAATTAGTATTATTAACATAGTAGATATAATGTAGACATTTTAAAGCAGAATGGCCATTGGTCTCTAGCAAACAAACAAACAGTCTAAATTACATCAAACATTAACAAGATTTATACATTAATTCTGCTTTAAGAAGTTATGGCAAAACCACTGCTGCTTTAGTAGCTCCCTTTGTTTTATGACATGTCTCCTTTTACTCGCCACATTTCTTGTCTATCTGCACTAAAACTACAAAATAAAACCAGGAATGCCAGAGAAAAAAAGTGTGTGCCACAGAAGCCTAATGGCATCAGGTCTTCCAGGTTCGACATCTCAGGCTGGCTGGACCTTGTTGAATGCCATATTACTCTTCTCCTCCTGCACTTCCTGTCTATCTGTGATGCATATCAAATAAAATAGAAAATTGGCAAAAGTTAAGCAAGTTACCATGATATCACATGGAGGCTACAGCAATTGTTGCGATCTGTGATATATATTGGCCCATCCTGACTAGAGAAGAGATCACAGGTAAAGCTATTGAAGCAAACGTTTCCAACAATTAAATTGCGAGCACACCAGCATGGGCGTACTATAGGTACCGACCAGGATGCTGGGAAGGATGGACTTTGATCCTCATCATACAACACCGTAAACTGTAAGCGATGTGTGTTTGATGCCAGGCCGGCATCTTTTCAATGCTACTGGCTGTGAGATTTCCGCTGTGGTTTGATCTACTGTTTCAATGGTGGGCATTGGCCACCTCACTGTTTTGGTGAACATGTGTCTCCAATTCATTGAGAGCCTCCAGCCCTGTGTGTGTGTTACCACACAAAAGCGGGCTCTGTTTCCATGGGGACAATGGGAGCTAACAACGGGAAGCAGGTCTCAGTGTTAAGGGGGAGGTCTCATACAGTATGTTTCTTTAAAGTTTCCCACTTAGCACACACATATTTATACTGCATGTATGCACACAAACATTAATATTTAGAGTACAGCTTGCTGTATGATGCTGCACTCACACAGTATCATACAACAAGCTGCAGATGTGACAGTGACAGTGACAGTGACAAGTTAAAGCACCAGTAGAGGCCAGGCAGCTCTCAGATTTGAAAAAGTCTGCATGGATCTAAATAACAAGTTTTTACTGCGCTATAAAGAGGCCTTTAACAGGCAGCGCTGTGTGTCATATTGATTGACAGTCTAAACCAGCTGGGGGGAAGGAATGACAACCTGTTTGCTAGTCATTTGAATATCACAGCTACAGCACTCCTTTGATCTCCTGATGCTAATTAGGGTCAGTAACGGCGACACTGATTTGAGCACACACATACACATCCTCACTCTCACACATAGTGCCTGATTGCTGTGAGATATGGATGGATGCCTGCTAGACATCTTGTTAGGAAAAGGACAATCCAATATGGTGCACCACATGATGCTTTTGCAGCATTTCCATCTGAAACCATACTTACAGTGAGAGGAAGAAAGAGGCCAAGACGAATGTGGGAAGAAATACCCATAGAATCTTAACAAACATCTCTAATTTGGCGGTCCATGTACTGGGACTATCACTAAAATGTGCTTTGCTTAGTTTTGTTGTATCAAATTTGGTAAAGCTGAAGTTAAGAACTTTACTACACTGTTTTTCAAAAGAGAAGTTTTCAAATCTCACCTGGCCTGGTATTGGGGACAGTATTCTCCCTAGTGCATGTTATTCATAGAGCTTGTTGCTAAAGTTTGTGAAACAGCATAGGGCCTATGGGGTTAAACTTTATTTTCCCACTGAAATCCATTTTTATCTTGTGTTTTATTTGAGATTACGGTTAGAAGATGTGCTTTGAATAATAAGCTTGCAATGAAGGAGAATGACCAACATCAGTCCAAACAGACTTTTACATACTGTACTCAT
>JAPMNQ010371669.1:0-14100 GCA_029874045.1 Chelon ramada
GCGCTCAGAGATGACATCATCCAGGTCAGAGGTTAGTAGGTCAATCTACAGACCACGGATGATGATAACAGGTAACACCGGACTCAACGGGGAATAGCACTAGCGTATCATAACAAAATATTGGTGAAATGAACGAGTATCGCGGCAGATAATGTGTTATTTAGAGGCTGCGTTTAGGTGCCCCAGTCACTCCCACTATATGGATATAAGTGGCGCTCCGCTGGATGTAAATATCGTCCGAATGACTCCAAATGACACCAAAATTATATGGATGGGTTAACGATCGTATTTTATTCCAGAAAAAAAGGTCCAGGTTGTAAAAAAACGATAATTCCCCTTTAAGGGATCTCAAAATGAGTTTGGACACATAAACATGTATCGACTCATGTAAATCCCACTAAATAAAGAGATTACACTGATGGACGTGTACAGCCATAATTTAGCTCATGATTTACACAAATAGACAAACAAAATCGGTGCTGAGAGATTAGCATAATGCCGAAACCGATCGGTGACACAGACAGGTGGAGGGAAGTTTACTGTGTAAAGACAACTGAGATGACAGATGGGATTAGGGACTCATTTGACAGGATTTATTGTTGAAACTGTCTTTCCTTTGAAATGGCGTGTCTATGTAAATGAGCTTGTGGCAGTGGATCAGATCTGCCTCCTCGCATGTGGAATAACAATCATTTGTCACCGTCTTCAGCTTTTCCACAGAAACCGACTGGAAAAATACCAATTACTAAAAACGCTTAAATTTCCGTTCAGTTCTCGTAAAATTAAATTGTAATGGATTCAATATTTCTTGCTCATATTTAGTGCTCACGTTATGCAAGCTGGCAGTCATTTTGTAGATATTCGAAATTGAAAGCGCACTAAATGAGCAATGCAGGAAGTACAAAGTAAGTAAATTCCATTTCTTCAGGGAAATGAAGTGTTATGAAGACGAACCAGAGTGACAGAGGGAGAGAGGAAAGGGTCCGCCCCTGGAGGTTGGTTTAGTTCACGACCGACTGACGTGCACAGAAGTAATGATAACACACCTCTTAATATGGAATAGGAAAAAAGTCACATGGGAAAGCTAAGGCTGTTGTTGTTGTTTGAATGCAATGAAATCCTAAAGGCAGTATTTGTTCATAATTCCACACCAGCTGCTGGGACGGGGACGTTTAAATAACATCTGAGACCAGAGACATGAAACCCATCACTCTACAAACTCATCTAAAGTCTGCCCACACGTTTGTCTTCATTCAAAATGTATGTGAAAGAGACAAGTTTCACAGTTGAAGACATTGTTTCAATGCAAAACACATTTCCCTCCCTTTCCTCTGCTGGCCATAGAGACAGTTTTCTTTTCTTTTCTTTTCTTTTGTTATTTTTCAATCTATTATTTAAAAGGACTTTTGTTTTAAGTCTAAATCCAAGCGGCTGAGACAGAGAATCAACCTCTCTAGTCCAATCTCATCTTTCATTGACGCTGTAGTACTCCACCCTGTTTACCACAGAGTCTCTGACTTTGTCTGTCTGCTGTTTAGCACTGAAATTAGTTTTTTGCCAAAGCATCTGCAGCCGAAAGGAAAGTGCCCTCGGTGGTGGCCAGAATGAGTGGAACTGCAGAGATGGATGATAACTCTGTGGGTTCGACCCCTTCCTTATACGACGTAGCTACTGATAACAGAACTGAAATAATCTGAAGAGTTTGCGTTCAAATTTAGTAATGTTTCCCTTTAGTCCCCATGAAAATTTGGTGTTCAGATGTTTTTACGTAATGTGTTACACAATAAGTCATCTCTATACCAGTATTTCACCATTGCATGAAGGCATTTTAGAGTTTAATATTTCCTGCAAATTGGTTTAAAATTATTGATTGACTCATCCTGCACTTGGGGCGTACTCTACTCTTAAATCCAAATGCTTATTTAAATTTTCCGCTCTCTGTCTCCCCCTACACCTCTCCTTCATCATGTACGGGCTTTGCTTGCTCGAGCCATTATTGCTGTTCATTCAGAGCAGACTTGGCTTCTTGCTTCCTGTAAATATGCTGAATGAATAGGTCTCTGTTAGAGACATGTTGGACACATTGGGCCTCTTCCCACAGAAGGCAGATGATACAACAAAGCAAAGAAAACAAACACTTTGGTGAAACCAAAGTCCTGGCGTCTTGTCACCTTTAATCTCTTCTGCTTCACTCACCTCGGTATTCTTGGATCTAGCTCTTCCACAAGTCTGCAGCCACACACTGTGCCTGTTTACATCAGCGTGTGATGCAGCAATTGGACTTCACAAAGGCTCCAGGTGGCAGAATGAGTTTCGTCTTCGTGCAGCGAAGAAAGAGCTTGCGGGTCTCATGAGTCAGATGAAGGCGTGTTATGGATGAACACACCTTCATCTGATCACCAAAACTCCATCTTTATGATTCTCACGTTCTCACGGGAGCTTCCTGAGTAGAGCACAGCAGAAAATGTTGAAAAGCAAATATTCTCCAAGGGCATAAATGTTCAATTGCAGCGCTTTATACTTGTGTTAGAGTGAGTTATCAGCTTAACAAGGCGACTGTAATCCTCATGCTTTACGTACAAATGTGAGCTGTGGTCGTAGAAACAAAGTTAGTATTAGTAAATGTTTCCACAGTTTGGTACAAGATGGCTAGTTTTTGTCATCACTCCAAGCTGAGAAGAAAAGCTCCTCCACGTCTCCACACAGAACACATCAAGTCAAGATTGCTCTGAAACTTTTACCTGGTGAGTGCATCAGCATCAGCGATGATGACCTCAACCATCATATGAGAGTCACGTCACACCAGGACCTGCGTGAGCTGTGTGTTAACACAGCTCCTCTCATATTTATTCTTTGGATTCCTTCTGAAATCCATATAGTCTCCTCATTTCGCAGCACCACTGTGCCACCACATGTTTTATCAAAGGCCCATATCTACAAACATTTTACAGAGGTTAGCGTTTGTGAATGTTAGTATAGAATGCCAAACGTGGTTAAACCAAGCCATCTGTAGGAAAAAAAACATGACTTTTTTCTATTTCTTTCGCCTACATCATCTGATCTGCAGCTAAATATTTAAAGGAGAGCAGGTCTAACGTGAGAAATGAATTCTGCAGCTCTTGCTATATGAGTAAGTAAGTATATGGGTAAAGGTTTCTGACTTTCCAATTTCCAGATTAGCAACTTATCCATGATTATGCATATCAGTAAGTCAAAGAATTAATCAATGAATATTTGAATGAATAATGTCAATATTTACAAGTTAATAACTCATTCTTGGCCACATTTCTGCAACAAAATATAGTAAGATGTGTAAAGCCTGTGTGCTTATTTACACATCCGGCACATATAGAAACACACCATCATTTACTTTAGTCATGCTAATGCCCCTTTTACTAACTCCTTGAGAAAAACAGCCAGCGCCTTATCTTCTAAACTGCTCTTTGATGCTTTGATATTTACAGTGTGCTTCAGTGCCTTTTAGCCGCTAAGAACAGAGGTGGCTCTAAATGATGCTCTGTCAGCGGTGAGAGAGCGAACCATGGCAGTGAAGCTGGGGGCCTAACAGCTGAACCGAGAGCTGAGGCGCTTCGTGTTTGAAAAGCTCCATGCATGGGCACTGGCAGAGTCAGGTGATGATTTTCCGTGTGTTTGGGAAGCTGCTGTCTGTATATAATATATAGCTGCCGTAATACATTTTGGAGTTGGCTCTGCGGCTGTTTTCAAGGAAGTAAGAAATCAAACGTGTCCATCAGAGAAGCCCCAACCTTGTGAAGTTAAAACAAACCATTAATTACTTGCTTATCTTAAACAGCCATATGTTGAGTGGGCGTCCATGTTGGAAAGTCTTCCAAGACATGTGATGAACATACCAGAGCTCTGACATCATACCAAGTTAGTTATGGCAGAATTGAGCTAGTATTTCTTCTGGGAGAAAGCACATAGAGACACACTTGATTTTTATTTATGTTAATATTTATAATGGAATCCAGATTTGATGTGCATTTAATGGGCAGTTTCACCGTTTAAAAAAAAAAAAAAAAGAAAGAAAGTATTGTGAGTTTTATGATCTGTTCACACACGGACATTTTTCTCGAGATGAAAGCATTGCACTGTGCGTTATATGGACATTCTCCCGTAATGCTCTCCTCTGTTCCTGTGATAATGATGCGACAGGATAGATTTCTTTGGGCCCCTTGGCGATGGAATTGATTCTCTTTCTTTTTGTCTTTCCGTCGTCTCGCTGATTTACAAGCCAACCTTTAAAAATAGCACACATCACTGTCATTTTGATGGACTGTATAGGCGAGTGCACTGTATGTAGCTACTGTTTATGAAATGATAATGTTTTCACAGTCTTGCTGCTCACAGGAGGAGGCACGATACATAATGTTTTTATACATATTCTCCGGAGTTACTCGTAATGCTTCTGCTTTCAGAAATTCTTGCTCACGCCTTTAACCTCTGAAGGCTTCCATGATACCACTGTCCCCGAGAAGATTTATCATTTTCGCCTGACGTCTTCTACCCTTTTTTTCATGCTCACTGTCGCAAAATTAAAACGTCAGACTCATACTGTTCACGGTGAAGTCGGCGCCAATTAATGGAAAAAAGGAGAAAAAGTTGAGGCGTAACTGCCGTCAGCCTTGCATCATTCAGTTTCCACCTCCAAAGAAAAGGTCATCTGAAGCAGAGAACATGCAAATGTGAATCACACTGCACTTTAAAACCTGTGAGCAGTGGAATAACTGTAAGCACTACAAGAGTTTTGGGGGTTCACTTGCAATTACTGGTTTGGCTGGGAACAAGTGTTAATAGTGTTAAGCAGTTATCATGGTGCTAAAACTTGAGAATTTGTTGTAAGTGGCATGAACTGAACATGACAAACAATCCTGAAATGCAATTAAACCTTCGAATAACAGGTAGAAGCATCCACTTAAAAGTAGTGACTACGGCTATGAAATAGTTGTTTTGTTTCCCTGGATAATTTGCAGGTTTCTTTCTGCCTACGTAAAGCTCTCAGCACAAGACAAACAACCACTCAGGATGTGCCGTTTCAATTCTTCACATCATTGCCGCCTCCAGAAACAATTAGAACGTCATTTTTCATCAACTCCATTTGTTTCATTTCGTTAATGCATGATTTCTGAAAGTAATGCACTGAAATCAGAAGGAAATGAAAGCAAACGAGTGAGCAAACAATGAATCAAACTAACGTCAGACAGAGTCCCATGCATGTCTTCGACCAGATCAATAATTACAGTTACCGCCGTTGCCTCGCTGACATGTCTCATGCTCATGCACTAACTAATCAGTTCAAGATCAACTGTCAGACATTAATCTTTCTGGGGTACTCTGCCACCTTATTGGCTAGCTGTCATTCACCCTCTGTCTTCCCCCTCTCTTCCGTGTCTGTCTCCTCTCCCTCCCCATCTCTCTCTCTCTGTCTCTCTCCTTCTTTCTCTCTTTTTTAAAACAGCAGCTCACTCACTGTGGAGACGCGTGCAAGGAAGCTCCTCACACTCCTCACAAGCTCATATTCACATTGAGAAGCATCAACATTGGTAAGTTACTGGCTTATTATCTTTAATGTTTTCTTCTTCATCATCTTCTTTTTTTTGCATGTGTCTTTTTTTGATAGTGACAGTGGTAGTGACAAAACAAGATATAACAACTGAACAGAACAGAATACACAGCAATGGATTAAGTTGTTGGTATTTCCTCTAAAAAGTAGTTAAAAATATTTCTCAATAGTCTCAATGATGCACACCTTACCACACTCCGCACCTTCAAATGTCATTGAAGTGAATGAATTCATTGCTTTTCTATTTGCATGGGCTCGTATTATGTAATGCATGGCTTTATTATCAGAATATGCATACACGTGCGCTGCCCCTGTCCCCTTTTTTTAAATTAAAGCACGTTGAAGTTTAAACTGGGGGAAGCTAATCTCTTCTTTGTGTGTGTGGGTATGTTATGAAGCTGAAGGCTTTATGAGGCTGCAGAACAAATAACATTCATTTATTCATTCATCTTCTGTACCCGCATATTCCTGTTAAGGGTCGTGGGGGTCTGCTGGAGCCTATAGAAGAAAAGACAGGTTTATCTAAATATTTTACACCGTGGTGAGAGTGAGCACAGGATCAAAACACAGTGGTCTTTTCAGTGGAAGGAACTGTGCACCCACCCGACAGATGTTTCTCGCTGTGCTATCCAGGCGTTTTTGAAGATGCACAGAGAAACATAGGGAATTATTACATGGTTAGGCAAGGAAACTGAGTGCAGAAAATGAAAGACACATCGAGTCTCCCTTTGAATTCAGAGGAAGTCCCGCAGCACCATCAGCTCAGAGCTTGCAGAAACTAGTAGGATGCTGGTACACGCTTCTACTGTCAAAAGATGTCTAGTTAAGAGTTGTCTTTAGGGAAGACAAAAAGTGATTTGTAAGGCATGGAATCAAAGCTGTGTGCTCAAAGACATAAGAACTGGAAAGAAAAAAAAAAAGTTGCATAACTATGGCCCCCACAGAGCCCTGATCTTAACATCATGGAGTCGATGGAAGACAGTGAGGCAAAATACCAAATCCACAGAAGAACTTCTCCAATCTCCAAGTTGCTTGTAACAACCACCCAGCTACTCATGTTTTTCACACCAAATATTATCTGAACTGATTATCTTTCTGTTTACTGCAAGTTAAGTGATAAACAAAAAACGCAGTATAATTAGTTAAACTATACAAGAAAACTATATAGCATTAGTCCTCTACTGTCTAAAACCTTTGAACATTACTGAATGTTTCCTCTTTGACATTCAGTTTAATCATGTACTGTGTAATTTAGTGTGATCTCATATGCCTAGTCATGTGTCCGACTGTATCCCAACTAATTATGAGTTAAGAACTAATGGTTAGCTGGGATCAGTCTATTAGACGAGCACACCAACATTAACATACATCAAAAGATAATATTCATTGTAAGTCCTATCATCTATATGTGGATATATGTAATTCACATTCCTTTACTTTAGTGAAAGTGTTTGCGAACTGATCGAAAGGCAGAAACATTTATCCTACTGACATGTTTAGTCAAAGCAAGAAAGCAGAAGACAACAACTCTGATTACTTTTCATTCAAATCTGTTTTTCACACTGTTGATTTATATTAACATCATGAATTAATTAATTGCAGCGTAAATCAATTTTATATGGGGAAAAGCCTTTGTACGGCAGAACTGGACCAGTGATTCTAAGTCAGTCATTTCAGCGTTAAAATAAAATAATTAGCAATTAAAGACCAAACAGTCCTTGACTGTGCTGTGGTTGCAAATTATGCAGCATGAAAAATTAAGAAAAATAAGACACAGTGACGATGACTGAAGAGACTTTTCTTTAAAGCATATGAAAACCACAAAGAGCACAGACACTCATTTCTCTCATGAGGTGATGAGATGAGACGAGATGAGATGAGATGAGATGAGATGAGACGAGATGAGACAAGACGAGACAAGACGAGATGAGAGTCATGACATTAGATGAGAGGAAATGACTGATGAGAGATAAGATAAAATGAGAGGAAATGAGATTGGATGAGATGAGACAAGATGAGAGGAAATTAGATAAAATGAGATGAGATGAGAGGAAATGCGAGGCATGAGATTAGATGAGAGGAAATTAGAGATGAGAGATGAAATACAATGAGATGAGATGAGAGGAAATGCGAGGCATGAGATTAGATGAGAGGAAATTAGAGATGAGATGAAATGAGATGAGATGAGAGGAAATGTGAGGAAATTAGATAAGATGAGATAAGAGGAAATGAGAGGCATGAGATCGGATGAGAGGAAATATAAGGAGATGAGATGAAATTAGATGAGATGATATGAGAGGAAATGTGAGGCATGACATTAGATGAGAGGAAATGATTGATGAGAGATGAGATAAAATGAGATGAGATGTCAGGAAATGAGACGGATGAGATGAAGTGAGAAGAGAGGAGAGGAAATGCGAGGCATGAGATTAGATGAGAGGAAATGGGAGATCAGATAAAATGAGATGAGATTAAATAAGATGAGATGATGAGATAAGATGTGACGAGAGGAAATGAGAGGAAATGAGAGATGAGATGAGATGAGGTGCCACATCTGTTAGTACGACATAACATGCTGCCATTTTGAGAAGGTTACCAAGCATGACACACTCAGAGAAGATGAGTGTGCATCTTCTCTGAGTGCAACTATGGTTTAGCAGATGTATAGATATAGAGTTGTTTTACTTAATTTATTTTGCATTTAAGCTGGTCGTTTTGCAGTTGTAAACCGTTTCAAACATTTTCAACTTCATCAGAGTATTCTGACATTCTCTGTTAAATTACTGTGACGACAAACAGCAAGGGGCACAATATTTTAATTAACTAACAAAATGCATAAATATGTGCTTTTTTAACATGCTAAATTATTGTGTTGATGCCAAGGGTGCTAAACAGGTCTGTAATCACAGTCAGTGCATATAGCACAATAAGTCCTCTCAGAGCAGGGACTGCTATGTCATTTGACATTTTCAACATGCACATTTTAATGATGTTTGTAAGCTTGTCATTCCTGTTCAAATGCCTTCATAATTATCAACTTTATAATATATGCTCTTTGCCTCTCATTGTAAGAATGTGTTGGTGTTGGTAAAAGCATGTTTTTCTCAGTAATGGGCTTCCATTTGATAAATGTCATGAACTTTTTTCATTAAAATGTTGTTATATGTGGCACACATCCCTGGACAGAGTACATCTTTGTGGTAGTTATTAATGTGTTTGTGGAACACCTGCAAATTGTTTTGTACTGTTTTGGACATTGCAGGTATACGGTGTACTCTTCTTCCAATGGAGGCTAACCACACTGGCTCGACTGGAAGCACACACACATCCGTGTCTGGAGAACAGACTGAAGGACACATTTATGAAGTCGCGGTACAGAGCAACTCCACCAACCATAGCTCCCAGTTCGCAGACGTGGCCTTGCTGCAAACTTTCAAGCCTCTCATCATCCCCTGTTATGCGCTTGTGGTGGTGGTTGGCGTCTTCGGAAATTACCTGCTCCTCTATGTCATCTGCCGAACCCGCAAGATGCACAATGTCACCAACTTCTTCATTGGAAACCTGGCCTTCTCTGACATGCTTATGTGTGTGACCTGCGTCCCCTTTACTCTCGCTTATGCCTTCAACCCACACGGCTGGGTGTTTGGTCGCTCCATGTGCTACCTGGTGTTCCTCATCCAACCTGTCACAGTCTATGTTTCGGTCTTCACTCTCACGGCTATAGCTGTGGACAGGTGGGTACATCTCTCTGCATGTGACATTTTAAAAGGATTTTTTTTTTTTTCACCTAACTTTTACTGGAAGTTTCTCCCAGAGTTTAGTGTTTCTGCTGGTCTGTGTAGCATAAATGCCCATATGAATTTGTTTGTACGGTTAAAAGTATGAGCAAAGCAGAATTAAGAGAGATTCAGAAATTACAACTGGAAAATGCAATCATTACTCATTCTGTATACTAATTTTATTAATCATGCTGAGGCGTATAGGGATTGATTAAGCAGAGCTTCCATACTGTGGAAACAAACAATAGAGTAACACTAAACCACTCTTGCTTAATAGATTAATGACTAAAATATGACCCATTATGATTCGATGCAGGCATTAATGCAGTCATTAAATTACTTTGGAACCTCACCAAAATCGAATTATTGAGCTTTATATGTGCACGTGCCTAGAATTAATAGTCTGTCCTTCAAAAACATGTTCTCTCCCCCTAATTATCTAATTTAACATTTATGCATTAAGTAACCACACAAGATTTGACTTTTATTATAATAGTGCTGCAGGAGTTCATCATTACATTCACACATTGTGATTAGTCATGCATTACCAACACATGAGTTTTGTATTATAAGGTGAAACTCTTACTTTTTTACAGGTACTATGCAACAGTTCATCCCCTGAAGAAGCGCACCACTGTGGGTACCTGCGCCGCCGTCCTCGTCGGTATCTGGCTCCTGTCTTGTGGCCTGGTGGCTCCAGCAGTGACCCACACCTACCATGTAGAGTTCAAAGAGGAAGGCTTCACTATCTGTGAGGAGTTCTGGTTGGGTCAAGAGAAAGAGAGACGTGCTTATGCGTACAGCACCCTCCTGGTCACTTATGTCCTACCGCTGTCAGCTGTCTTTGTCTCTTATCTCTGCATCACGGTCAAACTGAAGAAGTGTGTTGCCCCTGGCCACAGGACACAAAACCAGATGGGTGCGCAGCAGGCTCGTAAGAGAAAGATCTTCCGCTTGGTTGCACTTCTGGTGTCGGCCTTTGCCGTGTGCTGGCTCCCCATTCATGTGTTCAATGTGCTGCGAGACATTGACATTCACCTCATTAACAAGCGCTACTTTTTGCTCATCCAGCTGCTGTGCCACTGGTGCGCCATGAGCTCTTCCTGCTGTAACCCCTTCCTCTATGCATGGCTACATGACCGTTTTCGCGCCGAGCTACGGAAAATGTTCAAGTGCCGTCATCGCATCGGGGTACCTACCAATCATTGTGCTGCTAGCGTGGTCTTGTAATCATCTGCTGATTCATCGAGCTGAAACCTGTACACGTACGTAAATGGAAATCCAACCATTTGGTATTGAGAAGACGTCTATTTTCTGGGGAGCAGGATTGTGATCAGTCACTCACATAGTAATCTCCCTGTTGCAATTTAAGATGTAAAGTTAAAAATGTGAAATTTTGGTCGTCCTGACGGTTACAACAGATGAGGAGTTAGTTGAAACAATCAATTGTGTCCATCCCATCCGGACCATGACTATCAAGAAAACGTTACTGAAATCAAGCCAATAGAATATTTTGTGTAAAAAAAGGTTGAAAATTTGACCTCAGTGTAGTGCTAGGAGAAAGTGCTACCTCATCCTCATAGAGGGCCCAAATAAGAACTGGTTGATCCTCTGGGAAGCATGAATGTTACCAGTACAACTGAATAGCCTAGTTAAGTTAATATATTAAAGCTAAGTGGGTTGCACTAACACTGGGACCATGAATATCATCAACAGATTTTGTAACAACCAGACTTTACTTTTTAAAACAGCTCTCTCATGGTCCACAGCGCTGGTTGAGCAAAACTTCAATATTGCAGTGGCAATCAGATGACAAAGTGGTTGCAATAATGTGAGATTAATTTAGATGAGATGCAATCTGAAGCAGCATTAACTCTAAAATGAGTAGCTATATTGTGTTTGATAATGTTCACTGAAAATGTGGCTGTTTCCATCCAAGGTATGGCCACTAAACCCATGTAGTAGACCTTCATTTCTCTCATGAGATGAGATGAGATGAGATGAGATGAGATGAGATGAGATGAGATGAGAGGAAAATGAGAGGAAAAGAGAGATGAGATAAGATGAAATGAAATGAGAGAAATGAGGTTAGATGAGAGGAAATGGGAGATGAGATGAGAGGAAATGAGATCGGATGAGAGGAAATGAGAGATAAGATGAGACGAGATGAGAGGAATGAGATTAGATGAGAGGAAATGAGAGATAAGATGAAACAAGATGAGAGGAATGAGATTAGATGAGAGGAAATGAGAGATAAGATGAGACAAGATGAGGCAAGATGAGACGAGATGAGAGGAATGAGATTAGATGAGAGAAAATTAGAGATGAGATGAGACCAGATGAAAGGAAATGAAAGATGAGACAAGATGAGAGGAAATGAGATGAGATAAAATGAGATACATACATATGGAAATGTAAATCCAACCATTCGTGACATTGTACAGAGAAAACATTATTGGCCATTGTTCTTTTGAGAAGATTTTCTGGGTATCATGAATGTGTTCAGTTACTCATATTGTGGCCTGATCTCCACATTAAGGTTTGAGATATAAAGATAAAAAGAAGACAATTTGGTCCTGACAGTTACAATTAAGGGAAGATAAGTTAGTTGGCACAATCAGAGATGTTTATCCTCTGTGGACCATGAGTATGCTAGTTTACTGCAGTCTGTAGCTACTAGAAATGTAGCTATATAGGATCTTGTGCAAAAGTTGATCCTTGGATGTGAGGTTGGCAGTAGAAGTGTTATAGACGGCCCAAACCACAAAGGGTTCATCATCTGGAAAGCACGAGTGTTCCCAGTAAATTTCACGACATGCAAATCAGGCCATTAGTTTTTAAAATAGCTCCCCCGAGGGCAACATCACTGGCGGCGAGGAACTTTCGTATCGCAGTGGCACTCGACTACAAAATGTTTGTAATATTGTGAGAATATTTTAGAAGAGGTGCGATCTGAAGGGAAACAGCTTTAAATGTGAAAGGACCAAGAAACAGCAGCAATATTGGATATGAAGAGAAAATTAAACCATCAGTTTAAATTGCGTTCGGTAACGGTGACTGCAGATACGGGTGCTCCCATCAGGATGCAGATGTCAAAACAAATTTTTGTGCAATGCTCCTGCCCTGAGCCTCGAGGAATTAATTAAATTCATGAACTCCGTGGCTATAATTTTCTTAAAGCCTGTCATTTAAGAGTCCACACCTCAGTATATTGTATAAGCCATCAAATTATTTCTGACAGCGTTGTATAATGACCGTACATAATCTGTTAAAATGCAATGATTGGGCTTTCTGTGTCGCTTCCTGTGTTTTGTGTCTTCTGCTGTTTCTACAGGCTTTTGAGAGTTGGAAAATTTGTGCAAGGTTGCTTTACCAATTTATAGTCATGTCAGCTCAGTCCTGAAATAATGTGAATAGCCATCTGTTTATGTCCGATGTCAGACTAGCTGCCTGTGTTCACAGCAGTTTTTATTATTTAGTTTTCATTACAGCCGTCATGTCACTTTGCCTGGGTTCTCTGTTGGCATATTTGTCTACTGCAAATATTTATCACAGCAGCCGTGAATACTCAGCCACAGCTTTGAATCGCTGCTGTCACTGAAGTAATCAAACCCTCACATCTTCCACATCACCAGGCTCTTGTGTGCAGGGACTCGATGATGAATGTTGGAGTGCATACATGCGGTATGTAGTGTACTCCATCTCACAATTGCCACATATTTGTTTGTAAATTATGTATGTCATATGTGGTGTGTGACATGTAAAAATGAATGCTTTCACGTGCAGCATGTATAGTGTCGATACACTGTGGAAAATACTGAATAAAAATGCAGAGACGAAACGTCCTCCCTGCTTCGGATCAATGTGACTGTGCGATGACTGTAGAGAGATTTAAATTATATCCAACTTGGTCAGAGTGCAACAGCAGAGTTGAATTTACTAATTACATAAAAAGGAGAACAAAAAATGTTGCGTGCAACTAGGGCTGGTTAGGACACTGAAAAAAAAAAAAGATAATTTATTGATCTGATCCAAATCATGTCAGCTTGCTTGGCGCTCGCCAACAATGACGTTCACTTCCTGCAGATTAATTATGTTAATTCTCAAGTACTCTAACTAAAGCGAGCCGTGAAGTGGGATCAATTTAGCACGATTCGTTTCTATTACATTACATTCAATCTCTGATTAAAAAAGTACGTTTAAAGCTACCCAAACTGGCGTGCTGGCAATTTCATTGAACTGATAATGGACAATTGAAGCCATCTACACTTTAATGTCGGCTGTACTCTGCCCTTCTGTTCCTGTGAGATGCACAATAACGAGAGTGAAGCAGCTCAAAGGAATTTAGCTATCACATATTTATATTTAACCTGCTGTGGCATATCAACATGCTTCACTGTCAGAATTAAGGAAGTAACATGTGGCCTTAGGTGCTGATTACTTAGTATACCAGACACTGGCTTCCTAAACGATGAGCTCTCAGGAAAACCACATTTTTTTTTTCTATTAGTACAAGAAAATGTATCTTATTCAACTAAGGAACAATGGCTGTCTTGTCTTCTAATGAATAAATTCAATGTTGGCGGATTCCATTCACCGCAGAGGGCAAAGCCACTTCGCACATGTCAAAAAGGTTTCATTTCGATTGCTTGGCGGCATGCACACACATACAATGGACATGCTTACTATGCTGAAACACTCGTCTTTATCTTCTGTAACTGCTTGTCCTGTGGGGGG